>SNQJ01S0018662.1:5285-35574 GCA_010110895.2 Picea sitchensis | reverse complement strand
AAAAAAAAAAAAAAAAACATTTAGAGTACAACGTTTCAAAGTATATTAACAACGTGTAGAAACATTTTATTTTAAATTGATTTTTTGTTTAAATACCAATAGTTATACTTTTATAGATAAAATTGCATGTTATAAAGACTTCGATATCGTACTAGAATATAAAAATGGTCGATAAGGAAGAAAATGACAAGTTTTTATTACAAATAAATAAAAATGTGTATTTAAAAGGAAACAAGTTTGATTTTCCCAAAAAGTTTAGATAGCTAATAAAACCCATTATTTTGAGGTTTTTCAAGATAAATTGCCCAAGCATAGGATGTAAATACTAAGAATAGTATACCAATTTATCAATAAAGAAGTGCTTAAAGGTTGGAAATCACCGAGTTACCACTCTTGAGTACTTGCATTTTGAGAAATAAAGTAATTAAAGAAGGTTCTTGAGGATCAGTACCACTTTTGAGTACCTTGCATTTTGAGCAAGTAATTAGAGTACCTTGCATTTTGAGCAATAAAGTAATTAAAGAAGGTTCTTGAGGACCTTGCACTGTGAGCTATGAAGGCTCTTGAGTACCTTGCTTTGTGAGCAATAAATCTAGAAAATCCCTAAAGCCTCTTGCATTGTGAGTAATAAAACCAATCTAGGAAGGTGTCGTGAGAAGTAAATTAAGATAGACATTATCAAGCTCCAAGTTTAAAGTGCTTATTATGATTCTATTGATAAATAACTCCTCATGACATAGGAGTTTGACAAAGCTATTTCGATGAGTATAACCTTAAAATCACAAGGGTTAGGTATCGATCTTCAACAACTAGCTCAAGAGAAGACCATGAATGATAGTTGACTTTCTATTTGATAATATCCCCAAGTATGGTCCAAAGGATGAGATGAGTCACTAGCCAAGAGAAAACCATGAGTGATAGTTGACTTGATACTTGATAATATCCCCAAGTATGTTCCAAAGGATGAACTTGTTTTTGAATCTTCAAAGGAAACACCAACCTACATCTCACTAGTATAAAGGGAACAAGTGAATCGACATTAAGAGAATTTGGTTGAGTGTTGTGTTTGCATTAGACTTCAAAAACATGACACTTGAGAGAAGGCACATGAAGGTGGCAATTAGGAGCCAAAGGACAAATTTAGTTCCCTTGCATCTCTAAGACCTTCTTAACCATTGTTAGATACTATATAGTGAGTAAGACATTTGGAAGAGGAAAGAATAGAACCATGACATCCATGATCCAAGTGAGAACAAAGGAGTAGAGTCAATGATTGCCTAAGTTTGTTTGAAACAACAAATGGTAGGCCTTTGAACAAAGAGTGGCCCTAAATTTATCTACCTGATTGATGTAATAATTAGAATACATAGGGAGAGATTCTACTAAGTACGAAACTTTATAAAAGGAGATCATACATGATTTTAGGGGTTAAATTTCTCCAATGAGATCATTTTCCATAGTTTTACCCAAAAAAAGATTCACCAATTTCCGTTTTTTCTAAAAACGATTTGCCCAAATTCCATAGAATAAAATTATTTTACCTTAAAAATCGCCAAAAATTTATAGAAACTATATAAAATCCTTAGAAATTTGAATATTTTTACAAAAATGTCGCCAAACATTTTACATTTTGCATATTAAGGACTAGTAAGATTAGCCCATGTTTCTACATTTTAATATAAGTTTTCATCCTTAAAATTATACTTGAAGGAGATCCAACAAAATTCAAGTCTTAGAAGAAGGTTCTTGGAAGTTGAATGGGTGATCAATCACCTTAATTCTTTGATATTTTCCTAAGGGTCACAACCTTGGGGAAACTTCCCACGAGGAATTTGGAGGATTAGAACTAGCGTAAAATCCCAAGGTGTTTAAAAACTAAGTGTTGAAATTTCATTGTTGGACCTAGAGGAAGCATGGCCACAATAAATTGAGTCAATGTATGCAACAAGAGCCATGACCAAGAAACTTGAGGAAGAGCAATAATAATCACCATCCTTGGTACCCAAACTTGATAGACAAAAAAATTGCATACCCCCTGAGTGATGGTGTGGGTACACAACAACATCAATGGAAATAGTGTGTCAAAGTAGTTTAGTGAAACCCATACAATCCTAGTTTCCTTGTCTTAGTTAAGGCTTGACAGATAAAGTAAAAATCACCAGTATTGGTAGATAATGGAGTAACCTCATACTACCAATCCTTTGGTTCAACAAGGAACAGAGTTCCACCAAGCCAAATGTTTATCCCATTAAGAAGATGAAAATGTGGGTAAATGTAGTGTTATGGACTTTATTGAATGGAAGACCCTCACATGTTTTTCCTCCTTAACTTGAATACAATCCCTAATAATTTTACAACCTCCCGATGCATACTTAATCTAGTTTGAGGGAAGATATGTGGAAATCTGTAACATCCCCACTATAATCCCCAGTCTAATCAATGCTTCATGTAGATATAATATGTGGCAATGACCAAGCAATCTAATATGCGAAAAGTATTTCTATATTTTAATAATAAAATGTGATGTCAGATGCTAAGGGGACATGGACAGAGATGGGAGCTGAATTAATCCACAAGAGAGAGCAGTCTCTAGGATAATGGCCAAGAGGGGTCCAAGGGGGAATTACCCATGTATATTAATTCAACCCATTTTTCCTAAAGTTTCTATATGAACTTTCCAATTCATGATTGAGTTTTTCCAAAGCCAATCATTAAATACATATAAGAGGGTGGGTGTGAGAGGTCACATCCCAAATTTATTGGGCACATGGGGATTGAGTACAATCAGCGTGGCTAAGAGTGTGAGTCGAGAAAGGTATGCCAAATAGAGGAAATTTGTATGGGTTGGGACAAAAGTTTTAGACAGTCAAGTTTTGTGCATGAGAAACAAGTAGAGAGGAAGAATGAGATCTTGGAGCTGGTGCAACCATGGAGGGCGAATTTTAGAGGAAGATGGACCATATTTGAAGATGGAAATTGAATAGCCATGTTTTTAGGCCTGAAGAGTGAACTCTTGGGCAAGTTGCACTGTAACAAGTGTTTGTTGTTGGTTTGCTGGTAGTTTTCCTAGCAGCAAGTTCCCTTGAGTTCTTAGTTGAGAGACTCATGGTTACTTGTGCCATAGAGAGCCCGATAAATGAATGGGACGCCTAAGGGACTGAAATCATTGAAGGGGTACATTCCTTGGGTTGGGAAGGTCAAGAGGAAGAGAGCTTATGGAAAATCGAGATAGTTGTAGGAAGATATCAGTGGTGAGTTTTATGAGTTGTGAGTGGACTGTGAGAGACTACCCTCTTTTGTGTATTGCTAGCCTCAGCTCAAGGGTGATTTGTTGTGGATAATTGGAACAACAAGTCTATGGTTGGGTGGAACTTCCATCCCAAGCAGTTAGTTTCACAAAATATTTAAAGGATAAGTGTTATATCTTGTTGATGTGTTATTTTTATGTGTATAAATGTTGTACATGAACTCGATGTATAAAATCGATTATATGTTGCTATGTTTGAATTAGTGGTTTCATTTCATGAGCATTTTAGCATGTTCTAGATGCATAAATAATGGTAACAGTTAGCAATTAAATTTGATTGTAATTTGTAGTTGAAAGCTACAGGGAATCAGTTAGATGTAAAATAATTAATTTAATTAACAGAAAAATCATTTGTATGAGTATTATGCACCGTGATGTCCCTCGGTTGGGCTAGGGGACATTACATTATGGTATTAGAGACTTTGGTTCAAACATCGGACTTGGATAGGCTCGAACCAAAGAGAATTGGTGAAATTCATTGTTGTAGATTTTGTATGTAACAGATTTGGGGAAAAACAAAGAATTTAGAGAGAAATCCCAAAATACATGGGCAAACTTAGAGTTTGAATGACTCCAGACGGATTAAAAAGGTTAATGGAGTAGAGAAGTAAAGTTGTAAAGTTGAATTTGACTTGGAATGGTCAAATTTCGAGTTTTAAATGGATGTTGTAGAGTTGTAGGCAGTTTGACGAATCGGTGACCGAGATCTCTTTTGATCTCGAGATCAACGGCCAAGATTCGTCATGATAATTTAAAAATCCATAAGGTTCAATCATTTTAAAAGTTTGATCAAATTAATGGCCAAGATTTATTTCAAGGGTTTTTTAAATGGATCAGATCGACGATCCATGTTCATTTCGGCCATTGGGGAGATGGAATAGAACCGACGGCTAAGATCAACTCGAGTGAGAGATCAACCACCCAGATTCACCTAGGTTTTTTTTGAAATTTTTTCAAGTATGGAATTTTTCCAAGAGAAACAGTTGACGGATGATGGTTGAGTCAGCTGAAATGGAGAAGATTTGGTTCAACCATGAGACATATTTGACCGTCGATGGCTGACGGTCCGGGCATCGGCCAAATCTAGCAAAGTATTTTCAATCACCAACAAACAATGTCGATGGTTGATGGGAAAATGATCGAGTGTCGACCGATTTTGACAAAATGTTCGAATCAAGCAAGAGAATTCGTCGATGACTGACGTGTCAATGGTTGGGCGTTGACCGAATTTGGAAAACTATTCGGGTCACCCAAGAGAATCAATTGATGGTCGATGGAGAAAGAGGTTGATGATGTGTCATTCCACGTAAACATCCATGTGTTGTGCCACGTCAGCTAAGTGGACACCTTATGATGATGTGTCATGCCACATCATCATCCATGTGTCATGCCACATCAACAATTTCCACATCAGCCAATAGAGATGGTCGATGGCCAATGGTTATATCGGCCAATTTAATGAAGTTTTTTCGTCAGTCATCAAGGATTGTTAATCATCGATGGGTTGATGGTCGGGCATCGGCCGAATCGGTAAGTGTTTCCATTCTCCTATGAATATTGTTGACGACCAACTATCGGGTCAGCCAGTTCAGAGTTGTGTGCAATTTGGTCATCGGGGAGTTGGCTCAATGGCCTACAGTCGCGTCGACAGATTGGGGAAATCGTTGTGCACGATAAAGGAGAACATAGGTCTTCAATGGACGATGTAGCGCAAATAAAAGGCTCATATTCCATGTTATTTGAGATCAATGGTTCATATCAAGAGTTGTTTAATAGTAAAACAATCAGTTTTATACGAAACTTTTCATATTGTTGACGTTCATTAACTTGCGGGGCATTTTTGAGGACCTAATTTTTTTTTCTTAGCCAATCAAAACCATGAGAACAGAGTGTACCTAGGTACACTCTATCTCTGTAGCTCAAATAAAATAAAATGGAGAGATTTATCCAATGAATTAAATGGTTAGTAAAATGGAGCTTGTATGAGAAAGTTACAGCCAAAACAGTGAGGGTAAAAGTTTGGCACCGAAGTTACTTCCAGAGAGAATAACTCCATGCTCAGAAGTTTGTTTGGGGCACAGGAGCAGTCGATGGAAATATTATGACCCATAGAATCCATTGGTGAAGTCATATTTTGGTTATGGGTAACTAAAAATGTGTTGAGAGTGAAAGAAGACACATGTAGCATGTAGGGATAAATTGGGTAAAACAACCTAAACTTCTTCAGACCATAAATTTCAACTCGAAACTCGGATTTGAGAAAATGAATAGTCATTGGAAAGGTATTGAGGAGTAGAAGACACATGTAAACCCATAATTTTTATTTGAGAAATAAAATTTCTCATAAATTAATAAAGGTATTTATGTAGCAGTAAAAGAGTGGAAATTGCAACATGTAAACGTTATAACTTTTTGCTCAGAAATCAGATTGAGACATGGGTATAGCCTTGGAAATATTTTTCATAGAGGAATGCATAAATGGAATCATAATTTGAATTGGTGTAAATTTGTCTTCATAAATTGATGAAGAAAAAAAATGTATTCTAATGGATGAAATGATTTATGCTATGCATGTTCTTAACAATAATTATTGCATGCATATTTCTTACAAAATTAGAGGTACAAAAAGGAAACTTTGGTTCTTATATGAGGACTTGAGTTATGGAAGATGCTCAAGTATCTTACATCCATGAGGAAGAGATCATGTGTTTTCATGTCAACATGGGTAATGTTGAGACAAAGTAAAATGGAAGAAGAGATAGGAAAGAGTCTGTCATTATGAGAAGACTGCATAGAGAAGTGCATAGATATAGACCTAATAATGAAAGGATTATGAAGGCTTGGGAAGTGATACTTCGGAGATTAAATATGTTGCATAAGCATGCTAAAAAGGACTCTGACAATAAGCAAGCAAATAGTGCTAGACAAGTGTCAGCATCTAGATCTCATAGCAAAAGGGATGATCATGGAAATGATAGGCAGTAAAGAAGCATGAGAAGACACCATCATTCTCCAAGGTATTCCACCTGAAGAAATCATGCAAATTCGAGCCCAAGGAGAAGCCCAAGTGTGTCTCATGTTCGTAGGTAAAGAAGAAGGCCTAAGGTAGACATCTTGCAAGGTGATATCGAGAAGATCAAGCCATTGATTTTCAATGGTGAGCACAAGAAAGGAGAAGAGGTTGAGGCCTGACTGTTGGAAATGAAGAAACATTTCCAACTGCATTATTACCCCTCCTAGGTAGAAGCTAGAATTTCCACCTACCACTTGCAAAGGAAGGAAATTGTTCGGTGGGATCAGCTCAAGCAAGTAAAGAACCTCGATGAGAAGAGGATCTCATGGAGGTAGTTCAAAGGATATTTCCAAGATAAATATGTGTCTGAGCATTATTATGAAAGGAAGATGAAAGGGTTCTTTGAACTCAAGTTGGGGAGTATGACAATGAAGGAATATGATAAGAGGTTCTTTGAATTGTTGAAGTATGTTGACTTCATCAAGTATGAGAAAGTCAAAATCCAAAGGTTTCTAAGTGGGTTACCCTCCTTCTATAGTGACAAGATTCAATATCATAACCCCAAGACCTTAGAGGAAACCATAAGGAGAGCAAGGGACCTTTATGAGAAGAGCAAGGGAAGACTAGTGTTCCAAAGGACATGGATGACAAGATGAAAGGGAAAAAGGATCAAAGGTAGAAAGGTTTTAAGCCACCATTTTTCAGGAATAACTCCCAAGAAAATTATCTAGGTCATTCAGCCCAAAATGAGCACAATAATGCAGATTCATTTTGGAAAAGGCCAAGGAAACAACCCATACAATGTTAGGGATGTGAAGGGAATCATTTATATAGGTACTGCCCTCACAAAGGAGAAAGAATGAGGACTATCCACAACATTTAGGAGGTTGAAACAGTACAAGACATGGGAGGAAACATACCAAGGATTTATGCAGTCTTGGATAACAAGTAAGTTGAATATCAATCCCCCATGATTGAAGTGGAAGGTAAGATTGAGAACCAACCCATAGCAATTTTAATTGATTCTAGAGCTAGCCATAGTTACATAAATGCTAACATTGTTGAAAGATTTCACTTGCAAAGAAGTAAGCATAAAAAATCTTGGTTAGTTCAATCAGCCATCGTGGCTAAGAGGAAGATCAAAGAGTTGGTTAAAGATTGTCTGATAAACATGAATGGACTCAACACATAGGTAGATGTAAACATTATACCATTGGGTTCATATGATTGTCTAATTGGCATGGATTGGTTGGAAAAACACCATGTTGTCCTAGACTATTACAACAATACAATCATATGTCTTGATGAAGAAGGGAAGAAAGGAAAGGCATTCTAAGAGTTGTAGTTGTTAGAAAAATTTGAGCTATGCAATTGAAAAATATTTTCAGGAAGGGATGTCATATTTTTGCATCCTATATGGAAGAGGCAGCAAAAGATAAAGTGATAAGCATTGAAGACCATCCGATCTTAAGGGTTTTTGAAGATGTATTTCAAGAAATTCCATGATTTCCACCAAAGAGAGACATTGATTTCTCTATTGATTCAGTGCTAGGAGCTGCCCCAATGTCCAAGACACCTTATAGAATGGGCACGCCAGAATTGAAAGAGTTACAGATGCAGCTTGAAAAATTGTTGAACAAGGGGTATATATGCCCAAGTGTGTCACCTTGGGAAGCCCAATTCTTTTTGTGAAGAAGAAAGATAGAATCTTGAGGCTATGTATTGATTTCAGACAGTTGAATAAGATCACCATAAAGAAAAAATATCATTTTCCAAGAACTAATGACTTATTTGATCAGATGAAATGTGCAAGAATATTTTCCAAGATTGACCTAAGATCGGGCTATCATCAAGTGAGGATAAAAGGAGAATACATTAGAAAGACAACATTCAGGAAAAAACACAGGCATTATGAATTCACAGTAGTGTCATTTGGACTATCAAATGCCCCAACGGTTTTTATGTGCCTAATGAATGGAGTGTTTAGGGAGTACCTGGATGTTGGCCCTTGACCAAGTTTTGAGGATTCTTGGTCATGTTTGATTGGATTTTGGGACTTTGAAAGGTTGTCGAAGGAAGAGCGCAAGACGAAGCAGAGATCGCGAGATCTCGACCCCTTTTAGGGCCCTTTTTGGGATTTGGGATTATGTAACGGGTATGGGAATGTCGTCCCATGGGTTCACCCATGCTTAGGCCTATTTTGTATGTATAAATAGATGCTAAGGCGATGTAGTGAAAGACGAATGGTTGAGTGCTAAAGTTGGATCTGTTTGATCAAGAGTTGTAAGTGCTTTGGTGCATATTGTGTCAGACTTGCAGAGCTAAGTTCAAGTCGTTATAAGAGACTATAGAAGGTTGTGTGCTTAGATATACTCAGGGAAGGAGGATCTAGCGAGCTGCGCAGATCTCATGTCACTTGCAGAGTAGGGTTTTTGAGGCTCTGTGCATGTAACCTATTGAAGAAGCTAATAAATAAGAGAAGAGTTAGTGGATGTAGCCCCAAGGTGGGGGTGAACCACGTATATGTTGTGTTGCTTTGCTCTGTGTGATGCATTGATGTCTTTATATGTTTACTTGCTTAGTGCTTTAATATAGATGAATGATTTGTCGATGCTTAGTGCTTAATAATATGGATGGATGTTAGATCTTACTTATATACATGTGCTTAGTGTTGAATATGTTAAGAAATGATTTGTTTCATCATGCTAAGTATCATTAAATGCTAGATCTGGTTGAGTATTGTGTTGTGTTGTAATTAGGGTTTACTACGTTGTAACTAAGACTGAATATTGATGAATGTTAACTGTTGAGTGCTCTGATAAGTGGTTAGAATCAAAGATCTGTGTTATGGCTAAGGTTGTAGACACTGGATTCCTACAACCACCTCTGCCTCTACCTCTGGTGAGATTTCATCTGCTTTGCAGGTGTTGCCGAAAGCGTCAGTAGTTAGGGTTTTGTTGGTGCGTTGTTGTAGCGTTGAACCCTGGGTCTGCCCCTGTGCAAACAAATGGTTCTGTTGTCGGGACCTCAAACTGTGATTGCTAGGAACTAAGGAAAAAGAAGCTTCGTGCAAAGACCTGACCTGAAATTGTTAGAGCTATGTGCGTAGATCTGTCACTCTGGTGCGTAGTATTCTACTTGATTTGTGAAACTTTATGTTAAAGAAAGAAGCACGATCTGAAGAAAAGAGGTAAGATCTGAATGCTTTGTGCTCTGATAAAGGTAAGAATAGTGAAAAGTTTAAGATCTGGAAGCTTTGTGCTCTGTTGAAGATAAGATTAGTGTAAATTTTTGTTTCTAAAGTATGGATCTAGGTATGTTTGATAAGATTTATCCTAGCTTGAAAACTAGGGCACTAGTAGAAGAAAGAAGATTTGATATGAGTAGATCTGATAAGAATAGTGAAAGATATGTTATACCTATGCATAGAAAAAATATTTGGACTAACAAATGGATGCAGGATCCTAGAAAGAATTTTTTGCAGGTTATCTACCATGTTGTTAGTGTGTAGTATAGGAAAGGTTTGGAATCATTTAAAAGAAAGAGAGGATTAACCCTCTATTATAGTTGCAGAACACTAGGACATCTGGCTAAGGAATGCCATGGAAAGAGACCTAGTTTCCTATGTTGAAAATCTCTAGATCATGAAGTATTGGATTTCCCCAGAATGATTGCTAAGGTTGAAAGAATGAATATAAACCAAGAAAACCCTAAGGCAAATCTAGAAACTGAGATTATGACAGAACCCCAGAAAGGATCAGAGAAAGTGTTATTACAGATGCAAGGAACCCTGAATGACCACCGACGTGTCATTTTATCGTAGGTCTTTAAAAAAAAGAATGCATTGAAGTAAGAATAGGAGACTTCAATGTTGACTGTGTTCTGAATGAGGAAACACAGGTGAATATCATGACAGAAGGAACTTGGAAAATTTTAGGGGAACCTGTTATGACTCCTTCATTGGGAGGAATAAGATTATTCAGAGGAAAGTTGATAACCCTATGTGGAAGACTTACCAGGATATCTATGAGTGCTCATGGAAATTCGACAGAGGAAGAATTTGAAGTTGTTAAATTTATTGAGAACAACGCTCCATTTGCTATGTTATTAGGAAAACCGTGGATTGGAAAAGATCAGGCCAGAAGGAAAGAAGAAGAAGTCTTAGAAAAAAAGAAGCAAGAGTTAAAAGATTCCATGACTAGGAGGATTTCACACTTGATTGAAGAACAAGAGAACCAGGCGAAGCTATTTCAAACCAGAGATTTGGATGTCGAAGTTGGAAGAACATTAGAAAACCCACAAAAGACTGAAGTACCTATTCCAAGTACAGATGAAGTATTACCCTTGACTTCTAGGAAGGAACCTCAACAACGCGAAGTTACTCTGTCGAAAGAAGATAAGAATCAGAATGGAAAAATTAACTTTGAGACGAAACTCACTAGAAAGAAGGCTAGAAAACTAAGTAAGAAGAGATATAAGCTTGAAAAGTTACAGAAGGTTCCCAAGGGAACCTCGCAGAAGGAAAATTTGCAAAATTGGAGCTTCATCGAAATATCATAACAGCGTCACATGGCACTTTGCCATGGCGAAGCAATATAACCATTGGAACAATATAATCGTTCGATCGACGGTCCAAACTGGTGGAAAGGAATTTATGATCACAAATTTCGCCACCAGAAAGTTGGGACCGCACCACAATAGACAAAACTAATTTAATGAAGGCCTCTCACCCGTTGCAAGAGATCTATTGTCGAGTTATCTATTTATCCTGTCGTTCCACACAACGAGAACACTTTTTCCAATCGTGACTATCAGAGCTCACATCATAGTTGATTTTGCACAGTGACCACTACGTTAGTGCCATCTATCTCGTTGCATTGAACAATTACTCTTAGAACCTGAGACATTCAACCACAAGCGTGCATGTCGGATGAGCTTAGTGTTGCAGAGAAGTTTTTTGAAGAAGTACTTATTGACCTAATGACTGAAAGAGCAATGTCTGAAAGAGCGATGTCTGCAAGTATTCAAGCATCATCGACGAGAGGACTGCAAGCCTCTCTGTCGACTGCTCGCGAAGCCGGATCATCCTGAACATCGGCAAAAAGGAGAACCAAACACATAGATGACCTAGCCAATGTGAAGTTGATCACGTCCATATTGCCCGATTACATCCCACCTCTGGTCGGGGCAGTGTGTCGAGATAGTGTGCCAAGAGAATTCAAGTACACCATGGTTATTGCATACCTCTCGAAGGGGATACAAACAGTTCATGCACAACAGGATAAGATTATAGCGTTGAATTTTAGTGACTTCAACCTCAGAGATTGCAAAAACTACAATAATCTTGCCCCGTATAAGTACCTGACCAAGACAAAGGGGAAGAACTCAAAGATAATCCCTCATCCATGGACGATGAACCTCGCGCAGTCCACTTTGTTAAATGTCATGAAGATCCCACACTTCAAAAGGCATCAGGAAGTGAATGCATGAGTCAAGTTATTACTTTCATTTTACCATGGCGGATATTTATGGCTAGACCGTCGTATCAAAGTCGACTCAATGTTGATCCATAAGATCACGGTATTAATAATGCAAGGACCCAATCCACAAGAGTTCTATCTGGGAAAATCCACAAACCACGCACTAGCATAGAAAATCAAGGATACATATGGCGATGTCGAAAAGAGAACACAAGGCTACAAGGTAGCCTCCATCCAGAATGGCACAGTGCGCCTCTCCTGTCAGTTAATAGAAGGAAAGTTAGTAAGGAAGAACAGATCTATGCAGGTCACAGGATTTGTTGTTGAGCTCGTGGGGAAGTGCGTAGAAGGTTTACAGATGAACTGGGCGAAGTACCTAGTGAATCAACTGGAGCTATATTACCGCGAAGCCCAGGATCAGGGCTACAAGTTCCATTTCAGCTGGCTCCTGATCCTTATCGCCTTTGTTGCATGGGAGATGTCGGAAGGTGCGACCTTCCTAGATATTGAATTGTTTGAGCCGCTTGTTGTGAAGTTCACTACTCTTTGGTACTCAAGCGGTATGAACAAATAGTGGAAGTCGAACGTTGTTTTTCATACATACTACCTTCAGCTAAAGAGAGCTATAGAAGCAAAACCTCGCATGACTCCGAACAACTTACAGAGATTTCGACCTCTAATGAAGTTCTGCATAGATCGACACTTCACCTACCTTACAGCGCGAGCCGATGAACATAAGGAGCAGTTGCAGTCGTACTACAAGCTCACGAAAGAGGATCTTGAGGAGATCACTAAGGACTGGTAGGAATACCTCCTTATTCCAGCAGACCCTCCAGAGATGTCCGACCCTGACAGCCCAGAAACCGTGCATGATACACCCAGACCCAGCAAAACGAAGAAGACCGAAGAGGTCCAAGAATTAAGCAATGCCTCGGGAAATACTGCTTCAGTATCACCTAAATGAGGGGGTGAGGAGGAAGAAATAAATGGCACAAGAGATGAACAACAGTAAGGCAAAGTAACATCGCCGAGAGATGAGACCAATCCCTTGAAGAAGAGGAAGGTTTCTCCCTCGAAACCTTCTTCCCGGAAGAAATCGAGAGCCACCGTGACCAAGATGAAGACCGTGCTTACTATTGATGACGTCAAATTCATCATAGCATCCCTCAAAAATGCTTCATTGGAAATCATGGAGAAACAAGAAGCTAAGCAGGAGGAAATTTATGACAGACTTAAGGTCGAGTTACGAGGGGTACAACAGGCCCTTCAGTCCATCCAGGCAGTGTCCATTGCGCCCCTGTCATCAGGAGAACCAGAGTTGGGGGATGAGCTAACCCAACCCCACCGATTAGTTGATGCGGTCAAAGCTCGTCTTCGTCATGCACAAGAAGAAGTAGAACAAGCTACCCATACCTTGAAACAAGTACAAGGCAACATTCTAGAACAACGCAGAATTACAGAACAGGAGAAGGTTTCTCTTCAAGCCAAGTTTGAAAGAGAAAGCACAGATGCGGAAAGAGAAATAACAGTTGCTCACAGAGAAGCTCAAAGTAAAATAAGTAGTAAACAAAGCCCTCTGCTCTGTGACAAGCTTAGAGCTACAGGCTGAAGACCGAGTCACGCATCAAGTAGAGAAGATTGCAGAAGTTGTCCAACAGCTACAGCAACGAATAATAGATTTAGAGCTCCACACTGTACCTGACACCCTACAGGATGTAAGGGATCAAAGGGAAGCAATTGCTCAAAGCGCAGTTGAAAGAATAAAATTCCCTGCCCTGGAATGCAAGAAACTCAGTGATCACAGTGCCCAAACATATGAACAACTCACTGAGGATCCAAAATTGAAGGCACTGGAGTCACATCTCCAGGAAGTGAAGTATTAAACAGAGACAATATAAGTGCAGTTGAAGCCCCTGTCAGCTCTGGAAAGAATGAAGCGATCCCAAGAACAGCGCACTGCACAGCAGCATATCCATACTATTCAGAGCAAAGTTATGCAAGTAAATCAGAGGCTCCAACCTGTACAGGACGAGGCTTACCAACTGTTCACAGAAATCAAAGGCCAAGGAGCGGAACTGGAGCAAGTTGTCATTGCAGCTGAACAACGCCTCGAAGGACCTGTCAACAAAGAAGTCATACAAGAGTTCACTGAACAGGAGGTCGTAGCACAACAATAAGTCAAAGCAACTCGAGCCAAGCTCGAGGCTTTTGAAGAAGAACTAGTCATATCAAAGTGACTCGGGACGAGTCACAGATGAGTGTTGGGGGCCTGTTGGCCCTTGACCAAGTTTTGAGGATTCTTGGTCATGTTTTGTAACAACCCTAGTTGAATATATGCTTAGGGATTATTAAGTAAAAAAAAATTATTAGGTAATTAATTTTTCTAACATAGTATTAACTAAACAAAGATTGGTATAATAATATTAATTAAATATTTATTAATTAATTAATTGTTATAATTTTTATTAATTAATTACCTATTACATTCAATGACATGGGTATTAAATTTAAGAGGGTTAATAAATTTAATTGTTTAATTAAAGGATTACGTATACGGAGGGGATAAGAAGCATTAAATGTAAGGATAAGAAACATTAAATAATCGGATAAGACATTAACTAAGAGGATAAGACAATGAATGTATGGATAAGGAAAGGAAGGAGGAGGAAAGGGTCAGTGAAGGAGGAATATGACGGGGGGAGGCTTACGGAAGAAGGGATTATTTTTTTGAGGNCTGGGCTGAGTTTGAGTTCTACAGTCGGGGGGGAGGATCATTACGGGGGGGGCACTAGTTTGCTGGGGGTTTTGGGCATGGGGGCCAGGATATCCATATGGTATCCTGGAGCTAGGAAGACGGACAGGCTGCTCCTAGCTGGCAGGGAGGAAACACGGTTTGGGCAGAGTTGATCAGCGCATCAGGCAGCATCAAGGCAACAACAAGGCAGCAGGGAAGGGACAATCATATCCGCAGAAATTAGCATCAGAAGTAGGTAATTTGTTATGAAAGTGCTAAGTTTTTTTTTATGTTGTAGTTAAATGTTAATCTCTGTTGAATATTGCGTATATGCTAGTGATTAAATTATTTGTGTAATTGAAATGAATTATATCAAAATTAGGATTTACAGGCACTACATGTTTGACCAGATTTTGGGACTTTGACAGACTGTCGAAGGCAGAGCGCAAGACGAAGCGAAGATCGCGGGATCTCAACCCTTTTTAGGTCCCTTTTTGGGATTTGGAATTATGTAACAGGTATGGGAATGTCGGCCCATGGGTTCACCCATACTTAGGCCTATTTTGTATGTATAAATAGATTCTAAGGCGATGTAGTGAAAGACGAATGGTTGAGTGCTAGAGTTGGATCTATGTGATCAAGAGTTGTAAGTGCTTTGGTGCATACTATGTGAGACTTGCAGAGCTAAGTGAAATTCATTGTAAGAGACTGTAGAAGGTTGTGTGCTTAGATCTACTCAATGAAGGGGGATCTAGAGAGCTGCACAAATCTCCTGTCCTCTGCGGAGTAGGGTTTTTTAGGCTCTGTGCATGTAACCTATTGAAGAAGATAATAAAGAAGGGAAGATTTGGTGGATATAGCCCCGACGTGGGGGTGAACCATGTATATGTTGTGTTGCTTTTCTCTGTGCGATGCATTGATGTCTTTATATGTTTACTTTCTTAGTACTTTAATATAGATGAATGATATGTCGATGCTTAGTTCTTAATAATATGGATGGATGTTAGATCTTACTTATATACATGTGCTTAGTGTTGAAACTGTTAAGAAATGATATGTTTTGTCATGCTAAGTGTTGTTAGATGCTAGATCTGGTTGAGTACTGCATTGTGTTGTAATTAGGGTTTACTGTGTTGTAACTGAGACTAAATATTGATGAATGTTAACTGTTGAGTGCTCTGATAAGCGATTAGAATCACAGATCTATGTCTCAGCTAAGGTTGCAGACACTGGAGTCCTGCAACCACCCCTGTCTCTACCTCGAGTGAGACTTCATCTGCTTCGCAGTTGTTGTCGAAAGGGCCGGTGGTTAGGGTTTTGTTGGCGCGTTGTTGGTGCGTTGAACCCTGGGTCTGCCCCTGTGCCAACACTGGACAATTTTGTAATTGTGTTTCTAGATGATATACTTGTCTACACTAAGTTAGAAGAGGAACATGAGCAACATTTAAGAATGGTATTGCAAGTTTTAAGAGAGCATAAATGGTAGGCTAAGTTAAGTAAGTGCATATTTTATCAAAAGAAGATTCACTACTTTGACCATATAATTTCAACAGATGGAATAGTAGTGGATCCCAAGAAAATAGAGGCCATTAGGGTATGGCCAGTGTTGAAGAATGTCATAGAGGTTAGATCATTCATGGGTATTTTCGGTTATTACCGAAAATGCATAAAAGGGTTTTCAAAGATTGTTGCAAGTCCAATCATTTCTTTGCAAAAGAAGGGAGCGAAGTTTGAATGGACACCCAAGTGTGAAGAGATTTTTCAACAACTGAAAGACATATTGACAAGTACACCAATATTGAATATTGCATATTCAAATGAATATTTTGTTTTTTGCACCAATGCATGCAAGGAAGGGCTCAGTGAATTTCTCAGTCAAAAGGATCATGTGGTATGTTATGAATCTAGAAAATTAAAAGAGCATGAAATAAATTATGCTACCCATGATCTAGATTTAGTAACAATCGTACATGCATTAAAAATGTGGAGACATTATCTCATGGGTAAGAAATTTGAGCTAAGAACAGACCATTCTGATCTAAAGCATTTCTTTTGGCAATCAACACTAAATGCCAGACAAACTAGATGGTTGAAATTTCTGAGTGAATATAACTTTGAAATTAAGCATATAAAGGGCAAGGAAAATCAAGTGGATGACACATTCAGTAGGAGATCTCATGAAGTGCATATTGCAGCCATTAGCATGTACAAAACAGATCTGAAAGATAAAATTGTTGCAGCGGCAAATTTAGATCATCATTATCTAAAAATAAAAGAAACATTGAAGCAAGGTAACTTTTAATAGAAAATTAATTCTTATGAGTTGAAAGAAAATGAAATTATCATGTATAAAGGAAAAGTATATGTGTCGAATTCCAATGAGCTGAAAAATGCAGTTCTAAAGGAAATGCATAATGTTCCATATGTCGGGCACCTAGGATATCATAAAACAATTGCAGTTGTAAGAAGCCAATATTTTTTGCCATGAATGAAGAAGGAAGTGGCTAATTACATAGCCAGATGTCTAGAATGCCAAAAGGTAAAGACATAACATAGACATCCAACATGTTTGCTACAACCATTGCCCATTCCTTAGTGGAAATGGGAAGTGGTTACAGTGAATTTCATTACAAAGTTTCCCATAAAAGTGAAGCAACATGATTCCATCATGGTGGTGGTGGATAAATTGACCAAAGCAACTCATTTTATCCCGGTGAAGACAACACACAAGAAAAAAAATATTGCAGAAATTTATATGAAAGAAGTTGCTAGGCTACATGGAGTGCCTAAGAAAATAATTTCAGATAGAGATTCAAAGTTTACGTCCAATTTTTGGAATGGAAAGGTTCGTTCAAAGGCTTTGGAATAAATTTAAATATCAGTATAATGTATCATCCATAATCAAATGGGAAAACAGAGAGGACTAACGGGATAATTGAGGACATGCTTAGGATGTATATGATGGATCGATCATTAAAGTGGGAAGATTATATTCATTTAGTTGAATTCGCCTACAACAATGGGTATCAAGCCTCATTGAAAATGAGTCTGTTTGAAGCATTATATGGAAGAAAATGTAACACTCCGGTGAGTTGGGATAATCCAGCAGATAGAGTAGTTGTTGGGCCAAATTTATTGAAGGAAATGGAAGAGTAGATGGAAAAGATTAAGTAGAATTTAAATGTTGCCCGGGATAGGCAGAAAATTTATGCAGACAAGAATAAAGTATTTAAATATTTTAAAGTGGGAGAACATGTGTTTTAAAAGTGAAGGCAAAGAGAAGTTATCTAAGATTAAGAAGTTGCCCGAAGTTGGCAATGAGATATTGTGGGCCTTTTGAAATCTTGGAAAATATAGGGCTAATTACATACATGTTGGCATTTCTTGCATCTATGGGAGTGCATAATATATTTCATATATCATTATTAAAGAAGTATGTGTCTAACCCTAACCACATAATTGATTGAAACGTGGTTTAGGTGGAGCACGAAGGCGATTTTCGGGTGGAACCAATACACATCTTGGACTAGAAAGTTAAAGTGTTAAGGAACAAGGCCATAGGGTCGATAAAGGTTCAATGGATTTTCTACGATCATGAAGATGCTACATGGGAGCATGGAGAAAACATGCAGGAACAATAACCACAATTTTTTTACATTTTTGAAGAAAACAGAATGAAAGACTCCATTTTGAACAACTAGAGTTTTGGAACCACATCTCAAAGTCTTAGCCAACTGCGTTGGAGACCTTGATAAAAGAATGTCTCATTCCTTGGGATAGAATTGATAAACGGATGGTGCATCCCTTAGGTTGGCCCTTATAAACGAATGGTTCATTCCTTGGGTGGGTGAGTTGAGAGGAACATGAGATTATGGCCATTGGAACTGTTGTTGGAGTTGTTACATTGCATAATTTTATTTTTCTAAAGTATTGTGATGTAAATTTGTATATATGTATATTGGCATAGTGTGCACCGAGGACGACGCACAATTGTAGGGAAGGGAGAATGCAACATCCCCACTATAATTCCAAGTCTAATTAATGCTTAATGTAGATATAATATGTGGTTATGGCCAAACGATGTAATATGGAAATTGTATTTCTATGTTTTAATAATAAAATGTGATGTCAGTTGCTAAGGGGACATGGACAAAGATGGGGGATAAATTAATCCACAAGAGAGGGGAGTGTCTAGGATAATGGCCAAGAGGGGTCCAAAGGGGAATTACCCATATTAATTCAACTCGTTTTTCTTAAATTTGTTATATGAACCTTCCAATTTCTGATTGAGTGTTTCCAAAGCCAATCATTGAATACATGTAAGAGGGTGGGTGTGAGTGGTCACATCCCAAGGTTATTGGGTACATGGGGTTTAAGTACAATCAACTTGGGGAAGAGTCTGAGTCAAGAAAGGAAATCCAAAGAGAGGAAATATGTATGGTTTGGGACAATAGTTTAAACAATCAATTTGTGTGCATGAGCAGCAAGTAGAGAGGAAGAAAGAGATCTTGGAGATGGTGCAACCATGGAGGGCGAATTCTAGAGAAAGTTGTAGCATATTGAAGTGTATTTGGAGCTGGAAATTGAAAAACCAGGTTGTCATGCCTGAAGAGTGAACTCCCGGGCGAGTTGCATTGTAACAACGAGTGTTTGTTGTTGGTTTGTTGGTAGTTTTTCTAGTAGCAAGTTCCCTTGAGTTCTCAACTGAGAGATTCTTGGTTACATATGCCAGAGATACCTTAATAAACTAATGGGATGCTCGAGGGGCTAAGATCAATGAATAGGTACATTCATTTGGTTAGGCAGTTCAAGAGGAAGAGAGATGGTGGAAAATCGGGATAGGTGTAGGAAGATATCAGTGGGTTGTGAGTTTTATGAGCTGTGAGTGGACTTTGAGAGACCACCCTCTTTTATAGATTACTATCCTCAGCTCGAGGGTGATTTGTTGAGATTTGGAACAAGAAGTCTATGGTTGGGTAGAACGTCTGTCCCAAACAGCTGGTTGCACAACAAATTTAAAAGATAAGTGTTATATCTTGTTGATGTGTTATTTTTATGTGTATAAATGGTGTGCATGAACTCAATATATAAAATTGATTATATGTTGTTGTGTTTGAATTACTGATTGCATTTCATGAGCATTTTAACATGTTGTAGATGCATAAATAATGGTAACAATTAGCAATTAAATATGGTTGTAATTCGTAGTTGAAAGCTATAGGAAATCAGTTAGTTGTAAAATAATTAATTCAGTTAACAAAAAAATTGTTTTTATGAGTATTTTGCACCTTGACGTCCCTCAGTTGGGTTGGGGGACGTTACAAAATCCCAATGTAATTATGCATTATCATGAAAACTTTTGTAAAACCAACTTGTCAAATGAACATTTATTGGACATTCATCATAAATTTTGGTGTACAACATTATCAAATTGTACTCTAACACCCTCTAAGAACTATGTTACATTTAGAAGTGCACAATTACTAAATAATCTCACAAAGGTTGTTAACTATAATTACTGCGAAATTTAAAGAAAGCAATAAAATCACAGTTTTTTTTTAGATCTATAGGAATCGATAATTGATTGGGATTACCTAAGCGAGGCCTAGGCTCAAATCCGACTGGCTACCACTATAACCTCTAGGCTAGTGTCAACAGTGCACAAGCCAACGCCTAGCATGAAACTTATGACTTAGCAAGGGCCAAGACATCTCGAAGCCCACTGGAATGGACTTCTATCCAAGAAGGAGTCTACCCTCCTAGCGTTATCACAATGGACCAACATATGTACTTTGAGAGAATTGAACTCAATTGAGAAGGATAACAAACATAAATAAAAACTTTCACCCTTAATTGTTAGCATTTTCCATCTAATAAAAAATTATTTAATGTTATAAGAATGACACAAAAGATATAATATTCACTTATCATAAAACAAAGATATATGACCATCTTAAAAGTAATTCCCTTCGGCGTTGATATCTTCCACCTAATCAAGAAGGGTTAGGTATTGTGTAAATGACACAAAAACTATAATTGGAAAACCAAAATCTCTACCATGTTAGAAGTTATCCAAGCACTAGTGACTCATCTCTACCACACCCTCAATCTATATGAAGGGATTTGAATTTCTCAATGGGGCAATCGATATTCCAAGCGATCAGCCCTTGTGTAACGTGAATTAAAGCAAACCCGGTAGATTTACTTGGTTTTGAAATTGAACATCGGCACACGTTTAAATTATGAAATCATGAAAAAGATGTTAAATCAGTACAAACACAATCATATATGAGACTCCGTATATATATTTTCATGAAGTTAAAAATCAATCATATTAGTAATTTAGATATTTTATGTTTTTTTTTTATATATTTTTCTAATCATTGTTGTTCAAATTTTGGTCAAAATTTGAAAAGAATTATTGGAATTGTAAATAGTAGTGGTTGAATTTACACAATTTGAATGCAAAAGAAAAATGAAATACAAGAAATGAAAAATTGCAATTTCATTAACAATTATATAATCGATTTCAGTGATCATTGCCATAAAAAGGCCAAAAAGTAAAATGTTTAAATAGACTAGTAAAATTGATTTAAGTAAAATATTTAGATAACTATGTTCTTTTTAATTTCAATGGTAATTCATGTTGTTCAATAACTTTCACTTGTTCAAATAACATATGTTGCTCAATAACTTTCACTTGTTCAAATAATATACCTCATTGAAGTATGAGGGAGATGTGTAATTCCATGTCCAACATTAAATTGACAAGTGACATTTAAAAAAAATATTAATAACAAAAGAAATATTTCGGTCATAAATAAAATAATTCAATATTCATCTTGTAAAATAATTCTATATCAACTCTCTATATAGAGAGAAAGAGATAGAGTAGTTGAAAGTAATAAAATATTTCAATATCCATCTTAAGTAAAATAATTCTATATCAACTCTCTACATAGAGAGAAAGAAATAGAGTAGTTGAAAGTAAAAAAATATGATATTAGGTGCTTTCTACTTCCCAGAATGAGAGAGATCATTGAGTCATTCCAAGTTCAACATTGAGTTGAGAGGTGACATTTTAAAAAAATATTAATAACAATAAAAAAAAAATCAATATCTATCATAAATAAAATATTTCAATATCCATCTTAAGGAAAATAATTCTATATCAACTCTCTATATAGAGAGAAAGAGATAGAGTAGTTGAAATTAAAACAATATGATTTTAGGTGCTTTCTACTTCCCAGAATGAGAGATGATATTAAAATAGGTGAATATAAAAATATTTGATTTATGGCTCATACTATTTTTTTTATTAATATTGTTTTAAATGCCACATTTCAACTCCATAATATTAATCCTTGAAGGAATTGTGCATCTTTTTCATTATAGAAGTAGAAAGCACCTAAAACCATAATTTTTTTTACAATTGAGGTATATAATATTTCAATATATATATATATATATATATATATATATATAAAACAATTGAAAGTAAAAAAAATCTTATGGTTAAAACATTTGAATGATGGATTGAATATTAGGGAGATGTGAAAATCCTTTGAAAAGTGGATTGGATATGAGAGAGATGTGAAATTCCTTCTTTGTGCTCAACATGGAGTTGGAGTTGACAAGTGATATATATATATCCATCTTAATTATGTTTCTCTGCCCATGATAGATCCCGAGTTAAAGATGGAACTAAGCTGATTACTAGAATTAAAGAGACCGTCATTTAATGATTAAACTGTCTCGAAAGTAACTGGTAACTTGAGATGGCAACAGTTTCTTTACTTTCTCTTCATATATCAAACCTGGCATAAGGTAAAACTTTAAAAAATGCATCCATACAAGACGGGTTTAAGCTTTTATAACATCGGTGAAGCTCAATACAAATCCATGGAAAAGTTCCATGACAACTAACCAAAGTTGTTGCTTTAGATCCATTACAGTAATCAGGACCTTGAAATCACAAGGCGTGAAAATAGTTCATTCTCTCTGTAATTATATTAACACCTTCATAGAAAAGCATACAAATATACGACACTAAGAAATTGCAATGAGAATAATTCATGCATATCCTTTTCCACTGAACTCCATAGCAAGATTACTAAGGGATTTGAAATGAGTTCAAACCCTGAATTGCCCAACACAACTCTATACAAGCTCTTATGAAAGTTGCCAACTTTAGCTAATATTTTTAATCAAGCCCTTATGAAAGTTGCCACCTTCAGCTACAATCTTTAATGGTCAGCCCCAGCTAGAGAACCTTCCTGCTTTTCTTCTTCCTTTTCAGCCTACAGCAGCAAGAAGACAAACGTTGAGGTTATATTTTTGACAATTAAGCAAAGGGATAAACGTCGGTAAAGCTTCATGTAGTCATTCACATGTTTAACGTGGAGATTCTCCAGGCACACGTTGCAAGTTGGTAAGACCATCATGCCTGACCTTATTGAAATCCTTATACTGGCTTATATGACTTGCATATTTTACATGTAGGATCCTTGAAATATAATTCGAGGAAGAGGCACTGGTGACCCATTTCCCAGTAATACTTAGATCAGAAATGTTTCAAAACTTTTCAATGAAATGTGAAATCTTCCTTTGACATAGAAAATTAATAGCCAAAGCAAAATGCAAAGTAGGTCTTGCATTCCAAGTAAGGTAGTGACAAATTAACTTTCCAAACTAGAGGCTTAAGCCAAAAATCAATTTTCTACTTGCGCTATTGATCCCTAAAATGTTATTGATTTAGAGTCTCTTGAGAAACGTAATAAAATTTTCCTCACCCTTCAAGACATTCAAATGCATTTTAATTTGTCAGAGGAATAGACAATCATAGGACCCAAGTGGAAAGAAAATAGGTCTAGTTCTTACTTCCTTAATGACCGTTTCGAATGAATCATGCCCCTCTATTTCAATGTAGCGTAAAACTCCAGCTCCTGCAGCAGGGCTGATCATTCGAAAGGCCTGCTTTCTCCCTTTTGGTAGATCTGAGCTGCTGGGGTGATCTTTGGCAACAACATCTTTTCCAACAACATACTTTCTAACATAGTTTTCATATATGTAAGCTGCTCCATTGAACATTGGTAAGACCAACCAGAATGACAGAATCAGTTTTAGATAAGGCCAGATGGGGATCCTGTCAAACATACATGGTACCTGAGTTTCGTCTTGAATTTTGTAGCTTATACATTACAGCTATTATAATTGTTTTCAGAAAGAAGGGAAAAAAACTGTGAGCAGCCAACTTTAATTGCAATGAAAAGACTCCTTTCAGATATCTCACATGGCTTTATAAACAATGATAAGTGTATCTTACCAGGCAAGAACTTTATAGAAAGAAAGCTCAAAAAGGGTAATCAGTGAGTACAACACCCAGTAAGTAAGCCATTGTTGGTCATCCAGCTCAGAAGGACTTTCAATTGCTCTGATTGAGGCATATCTGCACAGTGCAACATATTACATATCCACCCTTCACTTAACAAATAAAAAGAAAGAAAGACTACATAGTTAATTTTAAAGAGCTCATTTGAACTGTGCTGATTATTATTATTCATTATTCTCCACTTTAGCCCAACGCTAATTTAGCTCTGCATCTGCCCAATTCCTAATTAAAGTAGAAAAGGAGAAAAATAATATTTCATATTTTCACCCACAGAAGAAGACTTGCGTAGAACCATGTTTAACTCGTTAAATTGCATTCTAAGCATACACATCCCTTGTTTACTGCGAACCATTCTTGTACAAGATCAAAGTCCAAACTGGATTGTGCCAAAAAAAGGTCACAAGATTTGGTAGGATTTGAAGTACTTACAGAGGATAAATTAGCATCACAGCTGGCCTGGATCATAAACACAAAAAACCGAAAGAAGGTTAATTATGCAATAAAAATCAAAACTGTTCGTTGCAATGGCAATACTTACTCCTAGAAAAACGAGTAGCTTAAAATAGAGAAGAACAATACATTCAAACCCAATTCATGAAAGTTTAATTTCAAATCAAAAAACTTTCTTTGATTGAGCTAAAGCTGTCACCAATGGCCAATTCTTTGGGTGAATTGAAATGCCAATGCTAATGGTTTTTGAAAATAAGTAACATCAAACATTGAAATGTTTTCTGAATTACTCCTTGAAAGCCCTGGCATCCTATTAACCTGAGAAATTGACGCAATAAAGTAGCAGTAGCCAGATAAGACCTATTGGCTAAGAATTCTAACTTACACAAAACAGAGTAAGCATAACAGGCCTTGAACTTCAAAATGGCCATTTTACAGAACCCCACTGACACGACTAACCCAGAAAAACGACCATCAGATTAACTTGACATATTGATATGATATGAGGTTAACTGGATGAATCTGGGGACTGTGGAAATGAGAGGTCTTGAAAGTTGGTGGAGCCTCGGTAAATTTTATCGAGGATTGCCTCGCTAATGCACCAGATGGATCAGCATAGCAAGGGTTTGTTCCTTGTATTTGACAAAGCGTAAAAGACTGCCTGTTACCAAGTAGGGAAACACTTATATTTGTTCAATTTCGGAATGCTACAAGTTCAGACTTGAGGGAACAGATTCATCCGACGATATTATAACATCATGCAAACTTCACAACTCTCTGTTATGCGAAGGGTACATCCAATAGATGAATAAAAACAAGAAAAACCAATGCTTACCCGGCGAATTTAGCGAAGTGCTTTGCAATTGCTAAAAAACCCATGACGAAATGAAGTAGGAAATGATTGGCTGATGCAAACTCTTAGTGAGAAACTGAAATCGATGTTGGAATTGCAGGTGTTATTTGGGAAGAGTACGCGAGTTATTAATATAAGTGACGGAAAATAAATATTGTAGCTGGTGGGTATGAATGCATTTATGCTAGCAAAGGGATAGGCATGAAGGAAAGCAGATGCTCAGCCTCTTGTGCTTTTCTTGATGTTGGTTTTCCATTGCTTAGACCCTACTCATACCCGCCTGAATGTCGAACAAAAGTAGTTTGCCACGCAAAAGCCATCAAATACAAAAGAAAAGAGAGAGCCATCATCATATGAAAAATTTTCATCGTTGTAATGGCATCGCATATTTCCAAAGCAAAAGGGTTTGGGGAATTGTGCGAAGTTGCTTTCCAAACCAGTTGGTTCGTTTCCGTTGAGCACACGGGTTCTGTGTTTGTTTGTGTTTCTTTACTCAGAAATTGCTTTCATGGCCGGATCCTGTTCTTTGTGTTTGAACATAAAGCCGCCAAAATTTACAAAAACTTTCGCAGTCATCCATACCTGGATCTTGGAAACCTGGACGGGGGAAAAAAGCGAATAGGAGAAAAAATATATACATACACTATCCTTGGAAACCTGTACATGGCAAAAAACTGGAGAAAAAATAGGCCCGGGCTAAGGGTTTGTTTTACAAAATGTTTTTTTTTCGTCGATGATATAAATTTACACTAATCAGAAATGGATTCAGCATGCTGAAAAACTTTTGGGAAAAGAGTCAAAAGTTAGAAATTTGTGTTTCCATAGATGTGGTGATGGCTATGATAATTGTTTCAAAGAAGTTGAAAGGGATTTCACTAAAATCAGCACATATCCATTTTATGGTAAACTCTAAAGTCTACATAGGTATACATACCCTACCCCCTTTGAATTTGAACATGTAACCTCCAAGTATGAAATACATGTTCTTAACCATTAGCTCACTCAAGTTGTGGGTATTTATGTGTGTGTCAACTCCATGTTGAGCACCTAAGGAATTGCACATCTCCCTCATATTCAACACACTATTCAAATGTTTCAACCGACATCCATAGTTAAGATGGATATATAATGGTTCTTATTCTTAAGATATATATATATATATATATATACTTCATGTTGAGCACGGAAGAAAGTGCACACCTCTCTCATATTCTACACACCATTCAATTGTTTTTTTTATATATAAAGTTGATATTGAAATATTTTACTTGTTACTAATATTTTTTTAGATCACATGTGTTAACACCATATAAAGCATTGAAAGAATTACACATCTTCCTCATATGGAAAAGTAGCAAACACCTATTGTAGAATAATATTTTTTTTTACTTTTAATTACACTCTCTATATACAAAGTTGATATAAAATTATTTTACTTAAAGTGGGTATTCAAATATTTTTTTAAATGTCATGTGTGAACCCCATGTTGATCATGGAAGAAATTACAAATCTTCATACTCCATTGTAAAAAGTGTTTTTTGGCACAATATATACAATATATTAAAATAGGTGGACATTGAAATATATTATTTATAACCTACATTGAAATTGTTTTTTTCTTAATAATATTTTTAAAATATCATTTTTCAACTCCATATAAAGCATTGAAAGAATTACACATTAAGTAGAAAGCACCTATCAACAAAATAATATTTTTTCTATATTTCTCTTTTATCTCTCTTTCTCTAGTGTGCTCTCTTTGTATATAGTTGATATAGAAAATCTATATATAAAGTTGATATAGAATTATTTTACTTAAGGTGGATATTAAAGTATTTTATTTATGGCGGACATTGAAATATTTTTTTGTTATTAATATTTTTAAATGATACGTGTCAAGTCCATGTTGAATACGAAAAGAATTATACCTCTTCTTCATAGTAAACTGTAGAAAGCATCTTTCATCATAATGAAGTATACAACATTTTCATTAAAAAATTAAAAACAAAACACCTTTATTAAAGCTTAAAATTTTGTTACAAATTTATTAAAAATAAATAAAAATTATAAATTGCTTTAATTATCATTTTTATACTCAACCCATAGAACGTCCAAATCCATAAATAATAAAAAGTTAGACTTCCATATTATTTCACATTAATTGTCCCATTTATTTTCCTTTAATTTTAAACCTTGATTCAAACAAACAAAAGTATGTCGTATGATTTCACATGAATTGCCCTATTTATTTTCATTTAATTCTAAACCTTGATTCAAACAAACAAGAATATGTCATGCTAATGTGTCTAGGATGATCCACATCTCACATTAATCTGTCATGGGAATGTGCCTGGGATGATCCACATCTCACATTAATCTGTCATGGGAATGTGCCTGGCTTAATCTACATTCGTCATGGGAATGTGCCTGGGATGATCCACATCTCCCATTAATCTTAATCTACATATGAATGTAGAATCCTTGTTTGTTTTCATGCTTGCTCAACTGATAAGATAATATAATAATTATTGCCCCAATGGGTGACTTAAATGTGATTTTGAAATGCCATTCGTCATGGGAATGTGCCTGGGATGATCCACATCTCCCATTAATCTTAATCTACATATGAATGTAGAATCCTTGTTTGTTTTCATGCTTGCTCAACTGATAAGATAATATAATAATTATTGCCCCAATGGGTGACTTAAATGTGATTTTGAAATGCCATTGTTATGATCCATGTTCAAATCTTATTGACAACATGTTATGTGTTAAGGTATGAAATTGTAACTTATATTACATTAATGTAGAGTTGGGGTTTATGATTTTGGATAGACTATGTTAATTAATTACTCTGTGTGATTATCAAGTCATCAATCTTAAACTTAGGTTATAAATTACTTTGTGTGATTATCAGGTCATCAATCTTAAACTTAAATTATAGAATGCACCTCTAAGCATAATCTTCTTTTGGTTTAAAATCTTGCATGGATATATGTTAGTTAACCATCTCATATGATTATCAAATCCTCCATTTTATCCTTAGCTTATAGAATGCACTTCTACACATAATCTTCTTTTAAAATAAAAAAACAACATTGAAGACTTTACAAAAAAGGGTGGTAAACTACATCTACCACTACAAAGTCATAAAATGGCATAATGCCTTCTCAAGAAGCAGACTTATCCAAAAACCAAACATGTAATATTAAGAATGCAAAATCCCAACTAAAGTTTAATAAATTAATCAACATAATGCCAAGAGTATAAGTATTATAAAAGAAAAATGTTTCCATGAAGGGCATGAAGACAAAGAGCATGATTATAAAGGCTTAAGCACAGGTGGAAACAATAATATCTAGGTTGTCATCCTTCAACTTGGGCTAGAGGCAAGTCATCAATAACTACAACCCATAACCACGAACTCCTTCATTCTCCTCATGTGTCTTCAGCCCTTGATAGATGGTCAAGGGAAGCATGGCATATTCTCGTCAAGTTAAGGATGGGGTTTCTCACCATGTCATCCACGTGGCTAATTCTACCTACGCTCCATGTTGGTACCATAAGTGTTGGCAAGGCCAATTGCACTCCACAAGTGTTATGATGTCTTTGCGTGCCACACGTTTTGTATTATCTAGCTCCAATATTCAGTGCACACCAACTAGTCTCTGTTGCAGTTGCGCCTACCATTTGGCAGTGTGTGCATCGACTCTGATACCTCGCTGGGACTTATAAGAAATCATGCATGCATATCAAGTCACCAAAGATCAGTTGTAATGATTAGTAATTGATTTTGTAACCAGTCGATTAGTCATGCTTGAGGTTGTTACTGAGCTAGCAAAGTTGTTGTCATTACAATTCTTATGAAGAGATGAAAGGAATGCATGGGAACCAGTTAGGGAGATAGTTCATTATGGTTCATTGTAGCTCTTGGGTTGTTGATGTAATATGAGAGAGAAAGTAGATCTAGATCTGAGTTGTCTGGTCTCTTGTTCAAGTTTAATGAGTCTCTGAGAAGGCTACTACCCAGTATGTATCAGAATACTTATATGTGATTGACTAATGAAAAGAATAAGACTGGAATTGGTACTTCATGTCGTGAGCTTTGTTATGGATGAATATTTTCTATGTGTTATATTGTAATTTACATATATGAATGTTGATGTGAATTGGTAGAATCTAATGTACAATTCTAGGATGTGTATCATGTCTATAATATTCCTTCATGCAATGCAAAAATGCTTGGTCTCTGTAATTCTCATGAGCATTTGATGTAAGACCTTTTTCAATTCATGAATATTGAATATGTTGACTCTGATGGGGTATTTTTTGTTAATGTATTTCGAACCCTGGGTCTGAAACCTCGAGCCAACAATTGGTTATGTTGTCGGGACCTGATGATTTTGTGTTGCATGTTGGACTAAGGACATGACCTGGAAGCTTTCAAGAAAAGAGATAGAAGAATGGATATCTGGGGAAAAAAAGGATGAATTTACACGGCGGGAGACCAGAAATTTGCAAATCAACCTCGAATGATGGAAACATAGATACATATATTTAGATTTGTATAAAATTTTCTTTGTTGAATTTCCTTCTTTGTTGCATGGATGGGTAAAGAGATAGACAGAGAATAACTATGTGTAGTGAGCCCAAGAACCATTGGTTTGGGACCAAGAAGCAATAACTTGATTGAAATATTTGGACAATAAGTGGGCGAGAGCCATTGATTTATGGTTCAAATGAGTTAAAGAAGGATACATTGTTGAATTTATGATTGACTGCAACAAATATTTTAGTAGTGAAGAAAGAAAGTTTGCAGTCGACCCTCGAGGTATATTGTTAGATGAAATCTTGCTTTGGATCAAGATGTTTTTTATTGAGAAGGGGTTGATGCACATGGATCCCGATAGGATGGTAGCAGAGATAATGTATAAGGTGAAGAGATAATGTATCCAGAAGAGTAGAGAAGAAGAAGAGTTAAGAAATATGCAAGAAGATCCAAGCTGAGGAAGCAAGTCAAGTAGGAAAGTAAAGAAGGAAGAACAAGGAGTGACGAACAAG
>SNQJ01S0018661.1:97225-122650 GCA_010110895.2 Picea sitchensis | reverse complement strand
CTTTTATCATGACATGAAGGTTTTAATACATCCAAGGGTTCCTCTAACACCTCTTAACTTTTCAAGTCATAAAATAGAGCATTGTCAAAATCCTAGAAAGGGAAATGACTTACAATATTCTCTTATTCTTGTGCAGGAGGGACAAAGGCTTGGGTGACTTCATTAAACAGAGGAATAGATACCAGTACTTCATACTCATGACTCGCCTCTTCAATCAATTTTTCACTGCATTATGTAGAATCATGGGAAAATTCTTGCTCCTCTTCAAGGGGTTGACAACCTTCTTCGTAAATATCTTCTTCTATATTAGAGGGTTCTTGGTATTGAGCATGGCACACACTCTTGAGATCGTCCACAATCGTAGTGGTGAATCCTTAATCCTCTAGGGCTATTGTGAAATTTTAAAGGGCATCTTCATATGTTTGGCATTGTGGTTTCACTAACTCAATGAACCTACTCATGAGATCTATGAAAGATTATATACCCTTATCTTCGCAACAACCCTTGACCCAATCTTGTAAGAATGACTGTAAGGAAAGTATGAACAATTTTTCTAGAACACCCTCCCCTTCAAATTCTATCACGCTTATATACTTCAAGAACTCTACAACATGAGTAATTGGGAGGCTTTTGAATCTTGGAGCGTTTTTCACCCATTTTATATAAAAATAATGTGGGTATCCTTGAAAACTTTTAAAATCAATAGAGGGACACACTTTCTCCCAGGGCACCATGATCCCATGTCTTGAAAATATCACAAAGTTGACAGTAAGGTGTCACCTTCGAAAAGGTATGTGGATTCACCAGATAACCTCTTAAGGATTATCAAAGGGAGTGAGGGAATCACCCTCAATGGAGTTTCCAGGTAATATTTGTGAAGTAAAGGCTTTGAGAAAAAAAAGCCTTACGGAATTTTTTTTTTGTTGAGGAATGTTGACTTAGTGTTCCCCACCAAAGGCGCCAAAAATGTTATCACACAATCTGTACTTACCTAAATCCCAAGGAAAGTGGGACAAGATTGGCGTAACACGAGGGTAATCCTATCACTGTCACCTCAATAGGATACCACTTTCTTTTTAGGATAAGGATAAATCCACTCCAAGGGAGACATCCCAAGACCTAGTGGGTGGATGAAGGGAAAAGTGTAAGGTAAACCACCCCTCTCTCTAGGTCACTCAAATCAGATGAAATTATGTCTTGGGGGAAGAAGAAACAGTAAAAGTAAGTGTTCCTGCCCTTCACCAAGACAATAAAAAATGTTATGAAAGTTTTACAATCAACAAATGATATTAAAGCTTCGACAAGACAATTAACTTTTTCCACAAATATTAGCTAACAATGTATGCAACACTTAAGAGAAATATAACAACAGTGAAATGGTAATGACAACTGTAATAGATATCATAACATGCACTTATATGACAATATAACAAGATATTAAAGGTTTCAATGGATAACACTTTGTCATATGAAAGCTCTAGAGATATCTTGTCTAGCAAATGAACTTGAATAAGTTGCTAGAGATGACAATACAATAGTAAAATAAAAGTTATGACAGTTGTAATTAAGCCTAAAAAATGCACTTTATGAAGGAAATTAAAAACACACTTTATCTTTAATTGATAGTACTTTGCCTTATACAAATTATGGGATGATTCAACTAGTCAACAAGCTTGGATAGACTTTTAGATAATGGTTGTAACAGTGATTATGAAAACAACAAGTCAACAGTTAGTAGTTCTAGACTATGTTAGGTTTAGTGGTGGTTAGTAGGATAGCAAGTGAAAGTTTGAGTTTAGATTGATTTCTTAAGAAGATAGATTTTGAAGATTAGTGCATTACAAGGGGGTGATGGATTCAAAAGTGGCAGCTTCTACTTGAGGCTTTAAACAATAATGATATTACTAATCTAAGAAGGAAAGGACCTAGGAGGAGTAGCACATTAAGTCCTTCTAGGATTCAAGCTTTGAGAAGGAGATAAACTAGGGTGTAGGCTCTTCTAGGCCCTAGCATCTCCTTCCTCTTAGACTTCTTTAAATTGTTTTTTTATATGCAACCAAATTAATCAATGTCTCTAAAATGATAGCACTTTAGGGCTTTAGAGACCTGATAATTATGAAACCAATTTAATGACGCTTAGCAAATAAGAAAACAAAGAAGTAGCACCTTAAGTTATTTGTTTCTAGGGTTTATCTATCATGGAATTTCATAATGTTTATCATGATCAAGTAAATAATATCATAACCATTGAAACGAAATGACAAGAGTAAATTTAATTACTTTCACCAAGAACAATCATGCTAAATAACACTAGATTGTCAAAACACTTCACCAATTTTGATCCAAGTTGCAAAAATATCCTCCAAGAGAGGTGTGCCTCCTTAATTCAGCCAAAGAATCCCCAATAGGGTGAAAATTTCAGACCTCCACTCTCCCAAGTGAGAGTTATTATAAAAAATGAAAGTTACTTTTGTTTATTTATACAAAATTATACCCAAAATTAACTTTATTTCAAAATTGTTGGTCTGACCTTATCAATTTACACTAATTTCACAAAATTAAACAAATTACATTTAAAGTCCCTTTAAGGATGACAACATGCTCCTATAGGGTGGCATGGAGCCCCATGTGTGGGATGTTGGGAAAGAAACATGCAGTGCTAGGCCTCCAAAGGCCCTAATTCATGCCCACATGTGCCATAAGCCTTATCAATGTCTCCAAAATATCAAAACATACCCTTGGGTGATGTCTAGAGCTATGAGGGTTGCATCTAGGGCCTCCAAGGGCTAACGTCTAGGTGGGAGGAGATAGAAACCCTTCATATAAGCCTACCAAAGTGCCTCCAAAGGAAACAACTTCCTTCTTCATGGTACAATTCAACAATCTCCATCATGACCCTTGCTTGGGGTCTCAAAATCCATCTATGGGCTTTAGGCCCTCATGAAGGTTAGAACTAGTCATCTCCTCATGAATACCTGTCCACCGGGAAAATTCCTACAGAAACAACAAGTACACCCTCCAGGGGTCCATAAGTCACAAGTATCATGGCATGTAAATCACATCTGATAGTCAAATAACCTGAACATGTACATCAAACCCCCCTAACCCAAACAAATGCTCAAACACATTATACAACTTGCCAAATTTAGGTTTGGAGAGGGTCTCAATATGTCCTATTGGGTCAATAACCCCTAATTCTATGGTGTTTCCCAGGTGGAACCTATCCTAGTCATGTGTGTGTTTGAGATGGCATGGGGTAGACTTCTGGGCATGGGGTTCATGTGATAACAGGGAATGTAGAGACTTAGCTATGGGTTCCTTTGTGGAGGGTGATATTCCCTTTGTCCATGATGCAAATTTTTCCAAGACCATTTATTTCCATTTTTATCTTCTTAATATTTTCTTTTTATTCTCTTTTTACGATTCAAGAAACTAGTTGAAAGCCATTATCTTGGCTTGGTGACCATTGTGACAATGTCATTCACAAACACTTCATGGAAATGAGAATACTAGATCATGATGAGACCCCTTTCCCTTAGTTTTGAAACCAAGAGCCACTACCCTGGCTTGGTGACCAGATAATGGTAGTGTCATACTGCTACATGTTTATGATCATGATAGGTCGGCCCGTGATGAGACCTCCTATCCACCAACTAATACCTTGAGTATATTACTTTATTTTGTGGGTTCCCTTTTCTTACTTAGAAGAATTTCATTTCTTTCTTGGGGATCCTTGGGTGAAGCATCTCAAAGGTTTATGATTGGATTTTAACTCTTTCTAACTACTTTTACCCTTTCGACCTTTATCCCCTTCTTCCCTTGAGGTAAGGTACAACCCTTCCTAGTTTAATTCATCCCAATGCCCAAAATATGGGGAGGTGGAAGGAATTAATATGGACAGTTTTAAGTATGGTGGGGAACAAACTGTGACTCTTCAATGAACCACCCAATAGAAACCTGTCCTAAAGGGAATCCACTTACTAGGGCACCATGTCACTCTCCCAGGTTTAAGCAAGGCAAAGAGTATAATTTCCAAGAAAAAAATTTCAAATCAAGAAAGATTCAATACAAAATATTCAAGTGCTTCAAATATCGAAGTGATACATACCATGATACCCAAACTCATTACCTCATGGAGCAAGAATCATTGATTCCTAGGGTCAGGCCGGTGTAATGGACACTATTGTTGGCGATGTGTAGACTATATTGAAGAAAATAAGCGTCCTCTGGGGCTATTCTTAGATCATTTGTCTCTTGGAACACCATGTATGGAACCTGTTGGCCTTGAGACATGATCTCCCTAGTTACAGTAGGCTAGGGGGTAACATATAGCTCCAACTCGAGGACATGTTCTCACTATAGAGCGCTTGAGAACCTCAAAATCTCTAGTATGACCCGTGCTAGCTAAATATCAACAAAAGGAATTGGTAATATCTAGGGTGGTGATATCCAGGGGAGGCAAGTGTTGGGGGGGTTTCTCTTCGAACTCGGAGGAAAATGAATCTTGAACTTCTGCTGGAATCTAGGGATGGAAACCAATAATAAAGCTGAGGCTCATGCCCTTTTAAAAGGTATTCAATTGGTAAACTGACGAAAAATTCAAACTCTAAACATAGTAGGAGATTCAAAGATGATCATAAGAATGATGATCTAGGATTCTGAGCCAAAAAATATGAGTCTAAAAGGTGATAGACAAAATTATCCTATCCTCAAGGACCTTGAAGGTCAAGTTTTTCCATGTCCTTATAGGTAACAATGTTGAAGTTGAAAAAATGGCCAACCTGGCCATAGGAAAACCACTCAGAACATTAGGAGTGGATGATGAGGAATGTTTATCCGCCTCATGTAATGACCATCACTCACCATACAACTAGGACCCACCGCACGCTGGGGAATGAAGGAAAGTGTAGCTCTAGTATGTGTTTCGACACGTGGAGGCAACAACTGACAAAATTTAAGGAAAAATAGGTTTTAAATCATGCTAATGGGAACAAGTACTCTCACTTCATCAAGGCATGGGATGGTGTAACATCCCCAGCCACCCACAGGCCAGGGCACGCTACCTTCAAGCCCACCCTTGGACTTCTTTCTCTTACCTATACCGTTAAGAACCAAATATCAATATAGCATATAAAAACCTCAGAAAAAGTACTCAACGCCTTGAAAAGAGAGATAATTTCAGATAATAAGCCTCTTCGAGGGGGCAACCTCCTTTTACCCCACTTAAATGTTCAAGTACAATATTATTCCAAATGAAAATGTCTCCTTGGTATATATAGGAGACTAGGAGGTATAATTACAACTAATGGAAAAATCATGCTAATGGGAACAAGTACTCTCACTTCATCAAGGCATGGGATGGTGTAACATCCCCAACCACCAAAGCCAGTAATTTACCTTCAAGCTCCACCCTTGACTTTCTCACTCCATACCGTTAAGAACCAAATATCAATATAGCACATAAAAAACCTCAGAAAAAGTACTCTCAACTTGAAAAGAGAGGATAATTTCAGATAATAAGTTCTTCGAGGGGGCAACCTCCTTTACCCCAATTTAAATGTTCAAGTACAATATTATTCCATAGAAAATGTCCTGGTATATATAGGAGACTAGGAGGTATAATTACAAATCTTACTGGAATAAACTACATAAATAAAATAACATTACTAATAATATGGCCCCACTAAGGGTAATGAGCCAATATTAGGCTTCTTAATATTCCCTCTCCCTTGAGAGACAAGTAGTTGTCCAAGAACACTTGAGTAACTCGGATGTTTCAGATAAAAGACTCATCTTTCCTAGTGGAATCTTCAGCCGATAGTTTCCATTTAATGAGATACTCAAATGGATCTATTCCTCACCTATAGAATTATTGTGTCAGTGATCACTCTGTGCTCCAATATGATTTTCCTTCCTCACAAGTTCGCAATGAGTAGTTTGAACTGGGATCTTGTCTCCTATAACCTTCCTTTTAGCATGAAACATGGAAAACTAGGGTGACTCAGTGGAAGATGCGCAAAAGTAACTCCAATTTTAGGGACATAGTAGTACCCAATCTTTTGCAACACCTGAGGAAATATAACACTTTGGGTGGTGATAATTTATTATCATTTTTTGCTTTCTTGAGGGACATCTGTTTGTGTTATTGTAGTCTTAAAACACCCAATCCCTCTACTTCAAAACTTCTTTCACCACATGTTGGATCAGCTTGTTGTTTCATGTGGGATTTTGTGCCAAGGGTTAGGTTGTCCTTGGTGATTTGGGAGAACTTGTTGTTGATTCCTCGATGTGATCTTCCAATTTTGGAACCTTAGATTTTCTTTTATAGAAGAAGTGGTGGAAGGAGGGTGGTATCCATAAAGGCCATAAATGTGTCATCTTTGTTGTAGTATGAAAGCAAGTATTATACCACCCCGCCAAGGGTAACCCATTTGAACCATTGTGTTTATTTATTATAGACAAAGTAACCATGTAGCCTTCAAGACATTTGTTCACTATCTCTAGTTTGTCCATCAGATTGGAGTGGATGATAGGATGAGCTATGAGCCACACTGAGTACCCAAACAACAAAATAATTCTGTCCAAAAAATGTCCCAAAGTGGAAGATGGGATTTCTGCCACTTACAATAATCTTTTGGGCTTCCATGTAGCTTTTAAACTCACTCCATGAATGCTATGGAAAATGTACTAGCTTTGAAGGGATGGGAGAGAGTGTACAAAATTGTATGTGACTTTGGTCACTATCAACAATCACCATGATGACATTCTTCCTTTCACTGCAACTCTTGTGATGAAATCCATGGAAACCCTCCCAACGTCAATTTGGGATAGATAATGGTTGTAAAAAAGACTCAATGTAATTCCTTTCCATCTTATTTTGTTGGTAAACCAAAGATTCTGCCACAAACCTTTGAATATCAGCTTTTAAGGCCATCCCCCAAAAATCCTTCTTGACCATATGATAGGTTTTCAAAAATATCGAATGCCCTCCTACCAAAGAGGTGTGGCACCTATTAGTACCTTTGGTTTGAGCTTGGGAGTTTTAAGTATATAAATATAAGGATATTTTGTACCCATAGTGAATCATTTTTCCATGTAAATGTATCTGATGTAATCAATCCCTCATGCAACCTTGAAATGAGAGTCCACACTTTTTTGTCATTCTTCCATTCATCACTCACTTCTATTATCCAACTGGTTGGATGATTCGATAGCAATGCAGGAAAGTATTCAACATCTTTCATCCTTTCTTGAGAGTGCATCCGCACAACATTTTTCTCTTCCTCTTTATATGATCTCATAATAATATCTAAACATCTTGGTTACCCATTTTGTTGTTCTTCCTAAGATAGTCTTGTTCCAAGTAGCATTTAAGACTATCATGATCCTGCTTTGACCTTTGAAGTGCCTACCTATTAGTAAGGATGCCATTCTTCAATGTATGTAGTATTACCATCACTTCCTTCTCACAAAATGGGTTTTTGTAAGTTTTTTCCCTTGAGTGGTCGAATTTTCAAAAGCCAAAATTCTCCTTCTTGCATTAGGACACCAATTCCATTTCCCAAGGCATCACATTCCACAATAAAGGTTTTGTGAAGTCTAGAGTTGTCAAGGCAGGAGCTTTTCACATCACCTTTTTTAAGTTGTTCAAAATATTTAGCTGTCTTCCTGGAGTCCATGAAAATGCATCCTCTTAGTTAGTGTCAGCAAGGTGCTGCTATTCTCCATAGTTCCTAGTCAACAAACTTGGGGTAGTAACATGTCAAACCCAAAACCCTCTAAGATTATTCAATGTTTTGGGAATCGCCACCCATCATGGCCTTTAATCTTGTTAGGGTCTACCTGACACCTTCTTCATGATACAATATGACCCAAATACTCTAATTCCTTTACTCCAAAGAAACATTTGGATGGTTTGCTATATAGTTGTTTCTCCTTTAGAAGTTGTATCACCTTGTCAACATGTCGCTGGCCACGATCCCTCCCAAGACTTGCTATAGATTAGTATATCAAAATACTAACACAAATTTTCAAAGGAAGGGGCTTGAAAATGGAATTCAAAAACCCTTGGAATATGGAAGGTGAATCGGTGGGCACAAAAGGCATGTGACCATAGAAATTCATAATGGTCTCTATGAGTTCAAAATGTTGTTTTGGGATATCTTCTTCCTTCATTATGATCCGATGGTACCCTGAAATGAAGATCCAACTCTGTGAAATAGATTTCTCCATGTATTTCTTCTAACAATTCATCAATGACTGAATGGGAAACTTATCTTTAATAAGGATCTTGTTGATCTCTCTATAATCTAGACACATACACCATGAGCTATATTTTTTGAATACCACAATTAACACTGGTGTAGAGTAAGAACTTCTATTAGGTCTTACAATGTCACTTAACATTTCTTCAACCATGCACCAATTTCACTCTTCAGGCTTAAGGGTATCCTCAGATGGTCTGGATGTTAGGGAGGAAACACTCCCTGTGAATTAGGTGGAATTCCCCATGATCATGGATTTCGAGTGGGTAAGACCTTTAGAATATCTTTAAAATTACTTTGGAATACTTATCAATGACCCCTTTGGAGATCTTGTGAATAGATGGCTTAGATGTTTTGAACATCTAGTGGCATAGTTTTGCACAACTGCATTCCCCTTTTCTCAATAATTTTGTCATGCCATTAGAGCTTATCACCTTATCGGTTTCCCTATGATACCTCTTAACTCAATTTTATTTTCCTTCCAATGAAAATTCTATGAAAAGTTCTTTTGAAAATTAAAACCCACTATTCTTAATGATTGTAAATCATTGGATTCCTAGTACAACATCCACCACCCATGGGTATAAAATCATTGGACTATCTTACATATTCCCATAGTAAGATTGATCTTATTGCATCTTTTTATCGAAAGTAAATTGATAGTTCCTCCATCCGCACTCATTACTTGAAACTCCGGCTACTAGATATACAAAGCAATTGAGAGCTTCTTGGCTAATTTATAGTGAATGAAATTATGAGTACTCCAAGTAATCAATTAGGACTATTATCCTTCAATCTTGAGGTGGTTTTTCAGACAATCTTTCTTCTGTTGTATCTCCCAAGTTCTGACCCTTCTGCTTTTGAAATTTATTTTATGTCGCTATCTGATATTTCTTCTCTACAAAATTCCACAAGTCTCCATCAAAGTTGTATGTGCCAAGTGGAATTTTACAATAACTTCCCACAACTTGTTGATTTTGGTCTTTCCAAGATCCAAAGTTTGTATAGCATCTTTACAAAACGATTTATATGCAGTTATGAAACTCAGACTAAATAATTCCAGGTTGTCCATAATCCAAATGAAATTGGTCCCACTCCAATTTGAAATAATTTAGGAAGAAGTTATGATTGTTTCTTTTATCTCGAACATCAATCTTTATTGAGACTCAATAATAAGAGTAGGTCGACAATTCTATCTCCATAGGGTGTATCTAAAAATAAGATCAACCAGATTCTAACCTTTTTACCACATATACCTTACTTTCACTTCGTGGAATATCCTATGGATTTTAGGGTCTAAAACGCTACAAAATGTTTTTATAGAGAAAATTATGCAAATACTCCGGCCCCATGATGATTCCAGAACCCCATTCTGTACTGTGATGTATCCTCCTCGAAAAGTATAAGGCATCGAGATGAATTTTAACCTAACGCATCTTTGATCTCAGAGGCTAACATCCCAAGCCGCTCCTTCTAAAAAACGCTTGTAGAAAACAAGTTATAAAGAAAATGCCAAGGTGTCTCGTGATGTAGCAGTTGAAACCCCAAGACCTTTGAGTTCAAACCATATATTAAGAACCAAAATATCATATAGCATAGAAAACCCTCTAAAAAAGTACTCAACTACCTTTGAAAAAGAGATACCTTAGATAATAAGCCTCCTTCCAGGGGCAACTCCTTTACCCCAGAATTCTTAAATGTTCAAGTACAAGATGATTCCAAATGAAAATTAAGTCTCCTGGTATATATAGGAGACTAGGAGGTATAATTACAAGTAATGGAATAAAACCAACATAAAAAAAAAATTACTACGTAATCCTCGCCCTAAATTATGGGTACCGAGACAATATTATGGCTTAACATATACCTTTTAAATTAATAAGGATGCATAAAGAAAAGATCTAATGACATGCACAACAATAAACACACAAGCATGCATATTCTAAGATTCAATTAAACTATAACAAATACACAATGGAATACATTCATATATAGATAAATAATTCCACAATAGAGAACACTTTATCTTTATAAAATACGACACCAACTAGTTGTAGACCAAGGATCGCTCCATCCAACCATAGACATTATCACTCCAAATCTCAACAAGAAAGTCACCCCAAGCTGTATTATGGATCCATAAGGGATGTCTGCCTCCAGAGTGTTGTTTCATTCCAAACCACTTTCAACACTCAAGCCCCATGTGTTTCTCTCCCAAAGATCACATCAACTTTGGCACCTTAACTCTCTTCTACCCAACCCCGCACTACACCCAAGAAAATTAATGGACTCCACCCTTCTTCCATCGGTCCCTCGTGCACTCCTTTCCCTTCCATGGATCCAACACAACTAGTCAAGAATCTCAATGTCGGAACTCTCAAGACTCCACTGTGAAAAAATATGGACATAGGCCAACAAATCTCGTATATGGCAGCTCCCTCAAGTCATGGCCATATTACACCAACGACCTCTACAACCAAGTATAGCATGGTTTCTCTTCAACAGTTTTATTTCCTTTCCCAAGCCAAGATACATGATGAGGATGGATCATTGAGTGATAGGTAAGGACTGGAGGAATGAACGAGTGAGTAAGTGAGTGGACAAATGAACCAAAGGATCAAGGATGAGTGAATAAAGAATGAACTAACGAAAAGATAATCATGAATGCTTCATCAACCAAACCCCCATCATACCGTATGTGTTTAAGTGCAATTTTGTGGGTAATCAAGAACCTCCTAGCCTTCTCAAAGAATCTCATGTAATCGATCCACTCCCTTAGACAAAAAGGGTACTCAGTAGAATACACACTTAGCCCTCAAGCCCCTCTCTCTTGTGTGGGAATCATAATATCCCCTATAACTCTAGTCCTTGGTCGTCTAGTAACCAAATCTATGTATTTATTATTAATAATGATCAAAAAATTACATTTCTTTGGCATGCCGGGCTTTAATAAATTTTTTGGGCACTCGGTCTCTATCATTGTAACAATACATTATTTAAAATAAGGGTTCAAAACTCAAGTGTTATGATCCTCACTTCTATTTTAAGTCAACAATGGCCCTCCTCAGGTATTATACAAAATAGAGATCAAAACTTAAAATTTATTCAAAAGGATGTACTCGTCATGATGGGAATCTTCTTTCATGTCTCTGTGTAGCATCTCAAGACCAGAGTGTGTCCACTTAACTTTACTATCTCTATAAGTTCCATTCCAGAGCATTTGACTTTCTTCTATCCAATACCCAAGATTGGCTGAACTCCGAAGTCTCCTCTCCTTGCCTCCCACTGAATCGTGATACAATCAATAACATGGTTAGACTATGTACATATTTTAAGAAAGAGACATGAAATACATTATGCACATTCATGGAAGGAGGTAATGCAAGCATGTATGCAACTGGCCCTATCTCCTCGGGTCTAATATTTCAAATGGACCAATGCATCCACTTCCAACTTTGTACAACCACCCAATTTCAAAGAGATTTTCTTGGCTCAATTTCAAATGTACATGCTCCCCTACCTTAAAATCTCTAGTTGTCATGTTCTTACCTTCATAATTTTCCATTCATCCCATACCTTCAAATTCCCCGCTTGATCTAGAATCCATCCCATCTTCCATATCCTTGAGAAACTCTGGGCCAAGTACCACTTATCCGGCTTAGGTTGTCCCATCTCATTGGAGTATTGCATTTCTACCATACATATTTCCAAATGGGCTCATTCTCAATGAAGCTTGATACCCATTATTATATGCAAACTCCCACTCAAGTGCAAGTAATCTTCCCACTTAGATGGCTTTATCCATCACATACATTCTCAACATGTCTTCAATTATTCAAGTTGACCTCTTTTGTTTTTCCATCCGACTGGTGGTAAGGATGTGATGAAGTTTTAGATTTGTACCAAATCCCTTTTAAAAAATATCCTCCATAAATTGGAGGTAAACTTTGTATCTTTGTCCAGACAATTGTCTTAGGTATCCCATGCAACCTAGGAAATCTCTCATGTAAATTTTTAAAATATTAGCTGTTGTATGTGTTGTATTTATTGTGGACAAAATGAGCAACCTTTGTTATTTATTAACCTGTCACCATGATTGAAATCCTCATGTTGCCTTATATCCCATGGGTAATTTAGTTATTAAATCAATGGTTATAACCTCCCATTTCTTCTCCTGGGATTGGTAAATGGTTGCAACAAACCTCACATGGTGCCTATTCTCAAATTTCACCTTCTAAATATTCCATACATCGAAAGGTAATCAACAACATCCTTTTTCATTCTTGACCAAAAATACTAGTTTCTTACTCACTGTGAATTGTTTCTCTTCTATAGGTAAACTGTAGATGTCCAACATGAGCATCATGCGTTTCCTTTAGTACCAAATTCCTCAACTCTCTAGAACTAGGAACATAGACTCTATTCCTATGCATGAGTAATCCCATCTTCCTTTATCTCATACTCCTTTATTTTCTCTCTCTCATATGGTCCCTTGTTGTAAGCTTTTCCTTTTACCTATAGGTAACACGCCGATCTATAACAAGATCTAAAATCTTCTCTTCAAGTATGACTCATGCAAGATGACAACTAGATCATGCATGAGATGCACACTTCTACTAAGTTCATCAACAACTCTATTCTCCTTACCTTTGATATGTGCTTGATATCGAGGTCATATTCACTTAAAAATTCCATCCATATTGTTTCCCTGACATTCATAAGTTGGTTGTCTAAAAGATACTCTTTTAGGCCAATGCGGATCCTGTCCTTCCTTAATTAAATCTCTTTCCCATGAGATAATGCCTCCACATCCTCACAGCGTGGACAATGGAAACAAGTTCCAAGCCATGTGTGGCATATTTCCTCCCCATGTCTCTTAATCTTTTCCTGGGACTATAGGCCAATGATGTCCATCTTTGCAGTAATGAGGACTCCCCAAGTCCTTCCTTACATGCATCCTGCATACCAAAAAAACTTTCATTTGGTTCAACAATCTTAACAAGGTGCACTGGTGAGTAATTCCTTCAACATATTAAAAATATTTTCACACTTAAGTGTCCACTCAAATATCACACCCAATCACATCTTTGCAAAAGAAGTGATTGGATGAGAAATCTTAGAGAACCCTACTATGAACTCATTGGTAGTAGCTGATAACTCTATAAAATATCCTCAATTTCTGACACATTTCTAGGTGTTGGCCATTCCTCAATGGATCTGGTATTAAGGCGTCCCCTCGGCCTCAAATAATATGTCCCAAGTATTGAATCTTCCTTTGATAAAAGAACACTTACTCAAATTTTCATAAATATGATGCTCCCTCAAAACTTGCAACACTGGGCCTTCAAGTGGTGTTCGTGTTCTTCTTCTAATTTATAATAGATAAGTATGTCATCCAAGAAACTATGATAAAAATTATCTTAAACAATTTTGGAATATGCCATTCATTAAGCACATAAAGACATCCGTGTATTGGTCACCCAAATGGCACTAATTACAAATTCATAATGCCCATAATTGGTCCTAAAGGTTGTCTTATGGAATGTATTCTTCCTTGATTATTACTTGATGGTATCTTGACCTCAGGTCAATCTTTGAAATATATTTTCCTTTTTAGCTGATCAAAGAGGTCATCAATTATGGGTAGAGGATAATTTTTCTTAATATACTTATTCCTACTTGTCGAAAGTTAATACATAGCCTCAAGGTTCCATCCTTCTTTGACAAAAAGTACTGGTGCTACCCAAGGTAAAGTTCAATTTTGGATGTATGTACCCTTCAAATCACCCTCCAACTGCATTTGTAATTATTTTAACTCCGTGTGCTCATTTTGTAAGGTGGTTTTGACATCAGGGCAACTCCTGCACTAAACCAATTGATAAATCTATCTCCTTCTTGGTAAATCCCTATATTTCTTGGAATACATCTTCAAATTCTTTTAGGACTGCATAGTCTTCAATATTTTACACTTTATATTTAGGTGTTTCTTCCATGTGTGCTACAAATAGTTGAAATCCTTTCCTGTAACTTTTTTTCAATTGTAAGGATGAAATTTCCTTTATAGAGATGGGTCTTGGAACTCCTCCTTTCACAATGTTCTCGATTTCCATCTCATCAAGACAAGTAAATGTCTTCCTATGAAAATCTGGGATAGCATGATGTTTGTCCAACCAATCCATTCCAATTAGAATATCATAGACCCCAATGGTATGATATTTAGATCGCTACTAGTATTCACGCCATTAAGACTTATGGAACAAGTTTTGACCATATCATGGATTCTCCTTCTGGTTCCATTAACTGAACCAAATTTGATTTTCCAAGTTTACTTTTCAAAAAATGTAATCTATCCACTATTTTAGATCAATGTAACAATGAATTTCTCCCCAATAAATTAAAATAAATAGGTTGAAAGCACCGCTAACTCCCGCAGAACCCACATCTCTTCCTAACACCATCTTTGGAACATTGTCAGCCTTTGTTTCATGGGATTGATTTCCTATTCTCCGTCAAGCTTCATAGGCCCTTCCAGAAAATTCTAGTAGTTCCCAACTCTTCTTTCTCCTTTCCCTCAGTAAGGCGTGAGGGATGTTTTCTTTGGACACCAAGTGGCCTCCGAAGTTCCACCCCCCTTTTGGGAAAGTATCCAACCTTGGCGAGCTCGTTCAACCTCGACTGAGGAACAAGAAAGTCATGTTCCAGAGAGGTCTTGGCTACTAGCGAAGAAAGAGGCCTACCCAATGCTTCCTATGCAAAAAGGTCGTCGATAATCCCAAAGTTCCTCGTTTCCTCCCCACATCCAACTGTATCAAGACCTGATAGATGGTCCTCCTCTAGCCAGCCCTTCATCTGACACTAGGTTAATTAAAATCGACATCCATCATGTACTTCAATTGTCTTTTCTTCATTAACTCTTCTCGAAAATCCGCATCTGATTTAAAAACACCGTTCTTAGGTAATTTCATTTAGTGTCCCACCTCCGCCAATCTCATCTTCCACTCCGCCAATGTAGCCATAGCCGAACGCCTATCTAAACTACATTCAGGCAAGCTCCCACCTGAACCAAGTTCGTACCAGGTTCCATACTCATTCCAACACACCAATCATGTAAGATATATTCCAAATTTTTTTTGAACACATTATCTAAATATTTAGTTTAAAAAAAGATGTTTAATCACAATCTCGTTAAACCCTTAAACCTCTATTTTATTAAACATTTACTTAACTTTAAATAAATAAAAAGTTTAAGAAACGATTTAAAAATGGTGATTTAAATTTATTTTGAAATTAAAAATAAGATATCATTGAAAATCAACAAAATAAATTTTAATATTTGTGTAGCTCTCTAAAAACACAACAAAATGAACTTTCTATAGGGATTTGAATTTGAATTTGAATTGAAAAATAAGATATCATGAAAACAAAAAATAAAATGAATTTTAATATCATATGTATAGCTTTCAAGACACAACAACACGAACTTTTTATTATTCATGTAATTTGAAATTAAAAATTATAAACGCCAAATAAAAATCAACCTAAAAAACTTATATGCCATTTATCATAGCCATGAAAAGACATTAAAAGATTACAAACCCATGTGAAAATCAACAAAAAAAAACTTCTATACCATTTATTATAACTCTCAAACTTCTCTACCATTTATTATAACTCTCAAAAGATTTGCAAAATCTTGAATTTATATAATATATAGAATGGGATCTGCACTTTATTGCAACATCAACATTTATTATAACTTTCAAAAGATTTGTAAAATATTATATAATATATAAAATGGCATCTGCGCTTTGTTGCAACATGATCTCATAACATGTGGAGCATGCACTAGCGTGTGCCTTCTCCAACGAAATTGAAAACACTCTTAATACAAGATTACTCCATACCTCGAAGCTACATTGAAACTTCTCCCAGAAAAAAAAACTTTAAGCAGCAATTGCATTGCGGTAAAGAAAAAATCCATTTAGCTAAAGATACTAGCAAAAGCCCCTCCATGCATTGAAGCAAAAGCAACTATAAGATATTTATATAGCTTGTGAAAATACATGCTACAACAAAGATGATATTCAACAATTACCATCCTCTCTCGCTTTGCATCGTGTCTCCATGACCCACTTGCGCGATCTATTTCCATCATGTTTGCACTTTTCTATCGCTCTGTACCGTCTAGAACTATCTATTGTGATTGGGTGGGAGGTGATGGAATTGTATTTCTGAAACATAACATTTTAATGACTTTCAAGTTAGATACCAAAACAATGTATGGGCAGTCCCCGAGGTGTAGGAAACAAGATGAGTGTGTTGTTAAGCCACTCCAGGTTGAAAAGTCACCGGTTCGAACCTGCTGGGACAAAAATCCAACCATGCTAAGGGATGGTGTGGCCCAGGACGGCTGTGATCCCTAGGTGATTTTGAAGACTTAGATGCCCCTGAGTCACAATTTCTCAAGCCAAAGGTTAATCCCGATGCCAAGAAGGTCTAGACCAATTAACAACCAGAAAAAATGTAAGGGTGAACAAAGTTGTTAGGTACCAAATCTAATATAATAAAGCAGAAAACAAAAAATACTACAAAAATAACACCGAAACAACAAAACATAAGGAACCACAACACCAAAATAATACATTTATTGAGAGGAAACAATGTTCACTTGGAGGCAACCTCCCAACAAAGCAAATACTCTATTACAATATTTCAAGACAAAGACTTGGTGATGCCCTCAAATTTTGTTTATACTAAATATGTCTACCACAAAAGAACAATCTAGAGGAAGATCTTTCTAGAAGCAGAAGCTTCTATTAGGTCTTCTTACATTAGACTTATTCTTCCTTATTACTAGGCCTTATTAATATCGACCTTTATTACATGGAAAATATATTGTTCTACCTACGTGAGGGGTTAGATCCCTAACATGCCCTCCCCCTTAAAAACAATCTTGTCCTCAAGGCTTGAGATGAGGAAATTGATACAGAATGGTAGCCGACTCCTGAGTGGCATCTTTTGGTTGTGTCCTTCCACTAAACTAAAACTTCATTGATAGTGCGCCGGCGGAAACGACATTCGCACTAGTCCAAGACTGCTTGTGGATGTAACCAACTAGAGGGCATCAACCACCACATTTTCTTTTCCTTTTTTGTAAATGATATCATAATCATATCCAAATAGTTTGGTTACCCATTTTTCTTGCACCGGTGAAGAAATTATTTGTTTCGGAAAATACTTGAGGCTTTGATGATCAATTTTTATTTGGAAGCATTGCCCCAGGAGATAAATACATCAGAGACACATCATGCATAATAGCGAACATTTCATTTTCATAGGTGGATTGGCCCAAATGGCGCTCGCACAATTTTTTGCTAGTGAAAGCCAAAGGCCGATCATCTTGCATGAGGACATCTCCAATGCCTTTCACCGACACATCACACTCCAGTACAAAGGTCTTGTTGAAGTCCGGGAGAGCTAGAACCAGAGTAGTGCACATAGTTGTTTTCAAAGCTTGGAAGGAATGGTCAGTTGTTGGAGTCCAACTAAAAGCATTCTTTTTAAGGAGCGTTGTGAGGGGAGTGACAATTTTTCCATAATTCTTAACAAACTTGCGATAATAGCCCGTCAAATCCAGGAAGCCACGCAGAATTTTAAGAGTTTTCGAGCACAACCAATCCTGCATAGCTTCAATTTTCTTCAGATCCACTCGGATACCATCCTTGCCTACAATATGTCCTGGGTACTCAACTTCAGAGGATCCAAAAGTACATTTAGACTGCTTAAGAAAAATTTTGTGCTGAGACAGTAGTTGGAGAACTTGATCCACATGGGCAAGATGGGCTTGCAAAGTTTTGCTATAGATGAGAATATTTTCAAAGAAAACCAAAACAAAATCACGGAGGAAAAAACAAAAGAAATCATTCATGAGACTTTGAAAAGTGGAGGGAGCATTACAAAGGTTGAATGGCATAACCAAGAACTCATAGTGACCCTCATGAGTTGTGAATGCAGTCTTGGGAATGTCTTCTTCCTTCATATGAATCTGGTGGTAGCTACAATGGAGATCAAGTTTGATAAAATAATGAGCACCACTTAATTCATCCAAAAGGTCATCAATGATAGGAATGATAAATTTTTCTTTGATGGTAAGTTTGTCAAGAGCTCGAAAATTAGGACACATGCGCCAAGTACCTTCTTTCTTGAGTTCCATGACTACTGGAGAAGAATAGGGACTGGTATTGCGACGGATGACACCAGCTTCGAGAAATTCTTGAACAATCTTCTCAATTTCATTCTTTTGGGCGAAGGGATGATGATAAGGAAGAACATTGGGATGAAGATTGTCTGAAACTAGAGGAATGGAATGATCATGGACATCTTGAGAAGGGGGGAGTCCCTGGAAGGTTTGAAACACAACTTGGTGTTGGGAGATGATATATTGGAGGTCAGGTTGTACATAGGGTTTCTCAAATGCATGAATGGAATGAAGTTGGGAAATCATTCTAGAATGACCTTTTATGACGAGTATTTTCATTCAGTGGGAACTGATGATCTATGGTAACCTTGCAGTGATGCCTTGGAACTAGTGTTGGTGGCCGTCTTGCTGGAATTGCATGGTTAATTTCAAGAAATCCATGGTGATAGGGTCGAGAGCGCATAGCCATTCCACACCAAGTACAATGTCACAACCACCCATGTCAATAGAAAACATATGAGATTTTAGATGGTATTGACCAATTTGGAGGCACACATTTTCACAACGCCCTCCACATTTCATTGGCAATCATGATTTGGAAATTATTAACTAGATGGATATAGAAATCGACTTCTTGGGCAATGCGATGATGAATAAAATTATGGGTGCTTCCACTGTCAACTAGATTGATGAATTTTTGGTTCTTAATGTAGCCAATTAACTTGAGGGTTTGGGGAGTAGAGAAATCTGTGAGTGCATTCAAAGAAATCAGTGGTTCAACTTTGGGTGGAGTAGAGGAATGATTAAGATCAGCTGGTGGGGATAGCTCGGGTACATAAGAAACATCTTCCTCTTCTTCATAAATATCCTCAGACATAGCCATAAAAATCTTATGTTCCTTACACTTGTGCCCCCAAAAATACTTTTCATCGCAATTATAAGAAAGACCCTTGAGTTGGTGTTCAACCATTTCATCCTGAGTCAATTTTTGGATCTTAAGGGGAGGGGCAAGAGGGACGGGAAGGGTGGGTTTAGGGTGAGGAATAAAGGGTGTTTTTTCTGGTTTGGGATGAGATAACTTGTTGTACTTCCTTGGCCAATTTTTAATCTTCCAACCAAGTCTGGGGGCGAGCCATGAGGACATGGGCACATATTTCATTCTTGAGGCCACTGATAAAGCATTCCTTGAAAAAAAAACATCTTTCATGCCCTCTGTTCTGAAAGCTAATTGCTCAAAGGGAGCTATAAACTCTTCCACTGGGCTAGTTTGTTTAAACTTGGTCAAACTTCCTATATTATGGGTGTCGGTGTCAAAGCGATCATAGAGATATGCAAAAACTATGTCCAAGCCACATGCCCTTGGCGTGCCTTTTTACGCCATTTCCACCAATGCTAGTGTTTAGGATCAAAATGGAGAACACCATAACGGAGTTTGGCGAACTCATCATTAATGCCATGCAAAGCAAAGTAGTGATCCATTTGGGTGACCCAACCCATGGGATCTGGGCCATCAAATTTGTTCACATCAACTCTTGGAAGGCATAGGTCATGCTGAAATTGATGGGACTGAAAAGTATGGGAATTGGATGAAGTATCACCTTTGAGGTGAAAAGGTTGGTCAGATGAGGTAAGGTCTCTAAGAACATTCATTTTGGTGAAGAGATGGACAATAAAGGATTCAAGTTGGCTTGAAATTTGACATTCCCTGTGGGCAGAGAGGTCCTTCGTCATGTCCTATTTCAGGTTTTTCATTTTGGCGTCTATGGAGGAATGCATGTTGGAATTGATGGTGGTAATATTGGCATTGATTTGTCGCATTTCCTTCTGGGTCATAGAGAAATCATATGACAAGGCATTGAGGCATGATTCAAAGTTTTGGCTGGGGGTGTGGGTCATGGTGAAAGGGGGCACAGAGAAGGGGTGGGTGGGTGCATGCAGAAAATGGGTTGTGGGTGAAGGGTATCATGACGATCAGTGTGAAAAGGGGAATCCAATGGGGTAGGTCCCAAATAAGGAGGTTGGGAGAGAGTTTAGACCAAAGAGAAAAACAAAACATTGAAAAATTATAGGTATTACTACGATCAGTATTACTACGATCAGGATGAAAAGAGGAATCCAATGGGATAGGTTTCAAATAAGGATTCCGGAAGGAAAAAATGTGTATTAATTGGGAAACCATAATGCAGGAGGCAAGGTTTCACGACAATAGATCTTGTCTATTTTGTTTCCATCCCAAAGGTTAGGGATTTTAGGGTTCCTACAAACAAGGGTTTACCCTGTGCTATAGCTCTCTGATATACGTGCGAGGTCGAATAGTAGTACTTGACCCAATATATCAGGGCACCAACTAAGGAGGCTAGGCCATACCCTTAGTCATACTACTTGATTACACATATACTAGAGAGTATCTTCCCAAGTGTTGTTCTCAGTGACACTATAGCAGTTAGGCAACCGATCGATTGATCTATGGAGAGTTTTAGGATACCTAGGACAGTCTGCATATAGGTGCTTTCTGATGCACTACCACTCTAAGGGGTACCAATAGGGGTTACAATGGTGTCAAACAATATGATCTTAAAAACATCTTGTATTTTCTACATCTAACGACAGATCATTGTAGTTTTAAGACGCCATAACATATCTCTATTCTGAAAATAAATAACCCACAATTCCTGCCAAGGAAAGTGTTCTAATACCACTTGTTAGGTACAAGATCTATTATAATAGCATAAAACAAAAAAATGTAGAGAATAATAGTGGAATAACAAAATATAAGGAACCACAACACCAAAATAATACCTTTATTGATAGGAAACAATGTTCACTTTCCTCTTCAAGGGGGAAACCTCCAACAAAGCAACACTCTATTACAATAATTCTCAAGAAAAAAGACTTCTCATGCTCTCGAATTCTATTTATACTAAATCTATCTACCAAAAAAACACTTTAGAGGAATATCTTTCTAGAAGTGGAAGCTTCTATTAGTTCATCTTACATTTGACTTATTCTTCCTTATTACCAGGCCTTATTAATATCGACCTTTATTACATGGAAAATATATTATTCTACCCACGTGAGGGGTTAGGGAGGTTAGGTCCCTAAAATGGGTTTGTGAAGGGGCACGGAGATTTGTTTGGGTGATGGGGTCCGCGAAGGGGCACAACTGTTTGTTTGGACACATAGGTTCACGAAGTGACATGACACCCCCAAAGGACGCGACAGTTCACGATGGTGACTTTTGGAGTCCCTATAAGAGAAAAAGGGTGCACAACCAAGGAAGGAATATTTGAAGAAGAAGGAGAGAAAGATCATCTCTATGATTCTGAGGTAGACTTAGATGAAGAGAGGCAAGCTCCCTCAAGAAGCCAAGTCGCTCCACATGGGAGGAATTTTGTTTCCTTGAGGTGATTATGTGTTGGGAGACCTTTTTTGGTTGAGTTTGGAGGAAGTCTTGTCACAGGTCTGAGGAGGCATGCTAAGAGAAAAAAACGTAGGTCTATGTGAAGCCTTGTAGCAGAGAAGATACAACAAGTTTGCAGTTTAGGGCACATCTGAGCTACACCACAGAAGGTTGCGACATAGAGTCTTGGTGTAATGAATCTGTGGCTTTGGCTAGTTGTAAATCGAGCCAATAGTCCTCATATTGTAATTGTTTTGCAATAACAAAGACTTAGTCAAGTGTTAGGCATTGTTTATGTCACCCACACTAAATCTGTATTTCTCTTGTTTTTTTTGCAAGTGTTCTCTTTGTTTCATGGATGTATTCTTATATATGACTAAGTGTTAATTTGTTAACAAATGTATAAGTATACAAGAGTTGCACTAGAGTATGAGTGTGACTCGTTGGTATCATATAACGGAGTATGGGTATGCTCTAGGTGAAGAGGCGTAGTCTGGAAGAAGTGTCCTTGTTGTTTCCAAGTAGCCAAGAGAGAAATGTCATGGTGTCGCATGCCCTCAAAAGGTGCACGATCGCAAGGCACACTGTGGAGACATGACATATGGTATAAGAGTCATTTGGTGCTCTTCACCACTCTTGCAGTCAAAAAAATTGTGGTGGGGCGCACTTGTTGAAAAGATAGTTTATTGCAAAGACAGTTCGGTGGGAACATTCACAGACTTGGTGAACTATTCGATGGAGCATGTTGGTTCATCGTAGACTTTGCATCAAACTTACGGAGAGGTTTGATTGATATCATGGTGGAAGGTTGGTTTGGCACATACCTTGTATAGACCGACAATAGAGTTTGTGGTGAAACAAAGCACTTGGACAGAGTGGATGATCATAGAACTCATCATAGAGTTCATCGCAAAACTTGTCGCAGACTTGCTCGTAGAGGAAGTTTGGTCACATACTCGATTGGTTTGATGTGTGACAGAAGTCAGTGTTGGACCTATCATGCACACCTTAGAGAGACCAAGTGCAGAGTTCATTGGGTGAATCAAGCACTTGGGAAAGGAATATGAACGCATGATTTGTCGCATGACTTGTCACAGATCTAACCGCAAAAGTTATTGTAGAGCATGACCACAGAAGTGATTCTGAAGTGATCAGTTCTAGGTTGCAACAAGGTGAATCACTTAGGTGTGTTGGAAGACCTAGGGTGACCTAGAGTAGTCTCACAGTAGGCAATTGGTTGGGCATGTTTCCATCATGACGTCTTCATGTCATGCATCGCCAAGAAAAACAATTGAGTTGAGATATGTTTTTGGATGAGCGGGTTGATCGCAACGTTCAGACGAGGTAGCTCTTCGTTGAATTACAACATTCAATTAACAACAATATAACTTAGCAATCAGGCAGTGGGTGCATGGTTCCTTGAAGTGGAAGTATTCAAGGTGTATAGATGGAAAGACATTGGAGATGAGTTTGGTTGGTTGCATGCAAAGTTTTGGACTTAGATGAATTTCTGAATTGGATGGATGGACTTAGCCTTGTGTTCTAGTGAAGGCCTTATAGGTTTATGGAGATGCAGACAATGATTGAGGGGATTTTATGTGAAGAGTCAGTTTCTTGGGAAAGAAGAGGTCTAGGACAACAGAATTGAACCATGGGTGCAACCAAGGATGTCATTGGAAAGGTATTTTTTTTTTTAGTTATTGAATTTCCTAAGTGTTGCAGCGATTTCTTTGAAGGGAAGTCAAATGAATTGGTGGTTCAAGTGTATTATATTTATACTGTGAAAACTGATAGACTTGAGGGTGACTCAAGTGGTGTAGATTCAAAACATTCTTGTAGCAGTTGGGACTTATCTGCAATTGAGATCATAAGGGGTGCAACATGTAGCAACATAGTACACACACACAGAAAACACAACAAGTAACAGAAGAACAGATGTGAAAAATAGAAAAATACCATCCATACATTTCCAAGAGAGGATTTCCCTATTAATACTATGCATGAAAACTCTTTCATCTGCAACAGATGCAGTTACAAAATACATTGCTTCTTTTATTTTTGTCACACCTTGCATACTAGACTGGCGATGGTTGTTTCTACAGTAATGGATTGACACAACTGATAAACTAAACTTGTTTAGGAAGAAACCTACCTAACTATACTAGTGAGGGTTGTTTACAAAGTGACGAACAAATCAAAACTGACATACTAATTATTATTCAGCTACGCTTTGCTCAACTGGACTGTCGAGAGCATATTACAATAGCAATTACTAACTACGTACTAAATATATTGTTCTGGTTGGTGAAGGAAGGTGGACACCCTTCCTAGTGGACCAATTCCTCTATGTTTATATCTGGAAGCATCCCCTCTTCCGCCAACAAATGAGGAAATTTTCACTACATTCATTCCAATTCTTTCTCGAACTGTGTTAGGACCATATATGAGTGGACGTAGCTGATAATGTTTTCTTCTGAATTGGTGCATGTCCCACAAGAGCCACATACAAGCTTTTGGCTGAAAGAAAAATGGCATGTGAAATTCATCAGGCCTCTATTTTGCATGATTTGGTGTAGTTGGTAATGAAGCTACTACCTGAAGATGGCATTGAGTGAAAGTGTGGGTGGAATGTTGATCTATGTGTTGAATCTCCCTAGAATAAAAATGGGTGTGTCCAATACACCCTATCTGATTTACTACTCCAACTAAGAAGGGATTCCTCTATAGATGATTTTGCCCAGCTATACTACATTTGGAAGAATTTTGTTTGCCTGAATCTTTCTCAACAATCTATTTGGAAAAAGAGGAAATTCCATACAAAGTATTATAATATGTTGACACTTTTTTTGGAGTACATAATCTCTTGGATGAGACTACTAGACTAAAAACCTGCTTTGGAAAAATAAATGTTGGAGACACACAAGGTGAAGATGAAGATAGAGTAGGGCCAAAATTCAGAAGTTCGCCAGGTTGGCGCACTATCACAACAACCTTTCAGTGATAGAAGCAGTATGAAGGGGTGTTGGGAAAATAGGCTTACAGAACGATATCAATGGTGTGCTCAATAAAGAAATATGGGGGAAGTCTCATGGGTTGGGGGAAGGCATTGGTAACTTTTGGGAGTGGGGGATCCATGTCATAAGGTGTTGGCTTGGTCATAGGGTCTAGTTTAATAGGGAGAACCAAACACAAGGAAACATATTTGTTCAAAGTGACTTTTTTAATGGTTGCTTGTCCGGTCAGAGGATGTGTGGAGTGAGGAGTAGAGGAGGTAAGTTCATAGGTGCATTATTCATTTTGCAAATGTATTTATGAAATTTAGCATGATTAACAACGTTTCGGTCCTATTGGTAGGGGATTCCAAGTAACATGTTAGCACAATCTAAAGGAGAAACATCACACACCATAGTATCCCAGAAAGGGATAATAGAAAAGGTCATCTCATAACACTGAGATACAGTGAGGTGTGGGCCTTCCTTTTGTACCCACCTGAGTTGATATGGTTCAGGGTGTTGAGTAGTTGGGAGTTGTAGGAGTTGGACCAAGTCTTGTGCAATGAATTT
>SNQJ01S0018661.1:51686-97215 GCA_010110895.2 Picea sitchensis | reverse complement strand
TTTGGAAAAAGAGGAAATTCCATACAAAGTATTATAATATGTTGACACTTTTTTTGGAGTACATAATCTCTTGGATGAGACTACTAGACTAAAAACCTGCTTTGGAAAAATAAATGTTGGAGACACACAAGGTGAAGATGAAGATAGAGTAGGGCCAAAATTCAGAAGTTCGCCAGGTTGGCGCACTATCACAACAACCTTTCAGTGATAGAAGCAGTATGAAGGGGTGTTGGGAAAATAGGCTTACAGAACGATATCAATGGTGTGCTCAATAAAGAAATATGGGGGAAGTCTCATGGGTTGGGGGAAGGCATTGGTAACTTTTGGGAGTGGGGGATCCATGTCATAAGGTGTTGGCTTGGTCATAGGGTCTAGTTTAATAGGGAGAACCAAACACAAGGAAACATATTTGTTCAAAGTGACTTTTTTAATGGTTGCTTGTCCGGTCAGAGGATGTGTGGAGTGAGGAGTAGAGGAGGTAAGTTCATAGGTGCATTATTCATTTTGCAAATGTATTTATGAAATTTAGCATGATTAACAACGTTTCGGTCCTATTGGTAGGGGATTCCAAGTAACATGTTAGCACAATCTAAAGGAGAAACATCACACACCATAGTATCCCAGAAAGGGATAATAGAAAAGGTCATCTCATAACACTGAGATACAGTGAGGTGTGGGCCTTCCTTTTGTACCCACCTGAGTTGATATGGTTCAGGGTGTTGAGTAGTTGGGAGTTGTAGGAGTTGGACCAAGTCTTGTGCAATGAATTTCTTTTCGCTTTTGTTGTCTAGGATCATAGTATCCAATCCATGCTTAATTTGACAATTGTGGGTAAACATGGGCATAAAAGAGGTGTCATGTTCATTGGTGGTCATCAAAATTAGATATGGGTCAACTTCTATAGTATTTCGAGTGAAACGATTTTAGGAGGGTCATGGGAATCACACTGGGTGATCTCTGCAAAAAGAGTTTTGTTGGGGAAAAGGTTTTGAAGTTCCTGATAGTCAGCCAAATCATGCAAGTTGGTATTGTGGAAGGTACACCAAGACATTGTTCGGGGTGTGGAGGGTGATACAAGGGAAACATTTTGAGGGGTGTAGGTGGAGCTAGGGGTAACATGAGAAGGGACAACAATAGAAAGTTCTAATATAGGTTGGGGTGGGTGGATTTGAGCATCCACTTATGCTCGATGACCAAGGCCCAAAGAAATTCCTTGTCCAAGGAATAACTCTCAAACAAATCAACTTCATGACAAAAAACCATTAACAAACCATAATTAAATTTTACAATCAGTACCTCTTTCTGAATTGAAAATGTGCAGTTGGATGTGAAATTTGCAGAAGATGTCGACATATCCCTGGATGAATTTATTGGCAAGTTGACAGAGTTGCAACCATCTAGTGAGGATGTTCTTGCGATAGTCTATTGGGTAGAAGCGATCTTTGAGATCATGGCAGAACCCATCCTACGTCACAATGTGTGGTGTATGTGTCTCGACCGAGTCGCCTATGTCCATGAGCCATGAATAATTCTCTAGCTGAGTGTCCCACCATGTTTGCGCAATTCCCTTGAGTTGTATACTAGCAATCTTAAGCTTCATGTCTTCTATCATATCAAGACATTTACAAAAGTATGTGGAAACACTGTGAAGACAAGAGTCAACATTCTCGCCATTCATTTTGCCCAAACAAATTCAGTAATTGGAAGTGTGTATTGAGATGCATGGATGTTGGAGCTCTGCAATGTTGCATGTAGAGTAGCTCCTATATATCCATTGTTAAATCATGAATTAGAGTTGTGGTAGTGGATGCAGAATCCTTTATAGACAACTCTTTTCACGATGGCATAATTTTCATTCACCACGGATGTCGATTTGTCATTAGATGTTGTAGTGAGAATCCCTAAAATCCTTAGTGCAATGAGAAGGAACCTAGTACCCTGAAAAGGGTGTGTGGATAATGGTGAAATATGAATGTGTTGGAATACCTAAGGAGGGTGCACTGGAAGTATTGAGAAGGACGTTTGGCTCTTAGAAAAAAAAATTGTTGGATGGCCTCTCTTATGAATACTATGGCTGAGAAAAATTTGTCTTGGATCCAAGATCTGATACTAATTGATCTGCAATTGAGATCAGAAGGGGTGCAACACATATAAATAGAGTACACACACACAAAAAATGCAGCAAGTAATAGAAGAAGAGATGTGAAAAACAAAAAAAATACCATCTATACATTTCTAAGAGAGGAGCACCCTATTAATACTATGTAGGGAGAATCTTTCCTCTGCAACAACTGCAGTTACAAAAGATGTTGTTGCTTTTATTTTTTCCACACCTTTCATACTAGACTGGTGATGGTTATTTCTGCAGCAATGGATTGACACAATTGATAAAATAAAACTTATTTAGGAAGAACCCTGACTAACTAGATTGGCGAGGGTTTTTTACAAAGTGAATAACTGACCAAAACTGACATACTAATTATTATTCATCTATTCTCTACTTGACCAGATTGGCAAGAGAATATTACAACAATAATTACTAACTACATACTAAATATCTCCTACTGGTTGGTGATGGAAGGTGGACGCCCTTCCTAGTGGCCCAAGGATACTTTGATGGGGTGAATGTGTAGATAGCTTGGGAAACCTACTTGGGTGACCTACTTGAACGAGTTATGTCATGGACTTAGGAATATTTGGATGTATCTGTGGAGGTGTCTTGAGGAAGCTTCCTAACTCTTTGATGAGGTGTGTTGCACAGGTCGTTGGGGTGAAGTGCGTAGTGAATTTTGTACGTGTCTAATTTGAGAGGATGGATGAGGCTCCATGTTTCTTGGTGACTTAGCTAGAATCATTGGGCCATGCGATGACTTGACAGATGCGATGAAAACACCATAGTTTGGATTCTTGCAAGAGGAGCAAGGTAGTCCCATTCTAGGAGATGGATGGAGTCAGCAGAGAAGTTGACCAAGAATTGTTGGAAACCAACTTGGATGGGAAGAATGCAGACCAAGTGACTTGTATGGTGTTCACTCACCTTTTGTATGGGACATTGGATGAGGTAGAACACACCTTGGTGACTTACGAATGATTGTGCAATGAATTGAATATCTGGCAGGGTCATTGGTTGAGGCTAGCATAAGTATTCGTTTGAATGTGCCTAAGGCATGGAAGTTCTTTGAGGTGACTCATTGTACTTGGAGAAATTTGGAAAGTTCATTGGGATGTTTGATGAGTGAGGGTGTGTTGGCCACACCCATTGAAAATTTTGAGTTGCGGAGAGGTGACTTGACGAAAGGAGGTGAGTTGAGGACTTTCCTTCATTTGGAGGATTGGGAGAATAGACAGATTGAAACATGAAGATATTACTTGGGCATGGACGCTTCTCTTGCTTTGGGGAAATATGGTTGAGGGTGAATCTTAACCATTCCAAGGCATAGATAGGTATACTTTTATAGACTTAATTTCCACCCTACAACCGAGAAGGGAATACAAAAGAGGATGTAATCCAAAATGCACCTTTTTCCTAATATTTGAGCCCTTTTTGGATATCATCACTCGACACATAGTGGACAACAAGCAATGACCATCACATGACAAGAATGTTCACCAAGCAATGACCGTTTAAACTTCTAGATTCATGGAGTTACAAGGAGATAGGTGAGGGATGAGTTGTATCTTCGTGGAAAGGGATTAGGAACTCAAATCATTCAAGTTTCTAGTGGCCTCTAGAATATCTAGAAGCTCTCCCAAGCCTCCTCCAAAGAACTATATAACAAAGGCAAGTCTTGGGAAAGAGGTGCATTTTATCTTACATACTCTTTTGGATTCTCTTCTGGACCGTAGGGTGGAAATTAAGTCTATAACAGTCTACCTCTCTATGAATTGGAATGATTATGCTTCACCTCAACCATGTTTCGACAAAGCAAGAGAAAAACCCATGCCCAAGTAATCTCTACAGGCTAGAAGGGAATCCAGAAGAGGATGTAAGCCAACATGAATATTTTTCCTAGGATTTGATCCATTTTTGGAGATCATCACTAGACACATAATGGACAACAAGAGATGACCATCGCATGACAACAGTGTTCAAAAAGTGATGAACCATGAAACTTATAGATTCAGGGAGTTACGAGGAGATAGATGAGGGATGAGTATCTTCATGGAAAGGGCCTAGGAACTCACAACATTTGAGTCTCTAGTGGCCTTTAGAATATCTAGAATCTCTCCCAAGTCTCATCCAAATAACTATATAAGAAAGAAAAGTCTTGGGAAAGAGGTACATTTTGGCTTACATCCTCTTCTGAATTCCCTTCTGGCCTGTAGGATGAACATTAAGGATATAGCATAGACACAAAAACATGGTCAAGTGACAAATTAATGGGGCAAAGGAAGTATGGACATGCATTTCTTTGTGCATAGATTGAATAACTATGCCATCAGGTGGAAAGTGGAGTCAAGTTGTCGTGGATGACTTTGTTTTGGGGTGACTTCATAGTGTAGCAAGGTGAGAGGTGATGCGGAAGCATATGCCAAGTGAAAATTTTAGATTGAACCAAGTGGTCGTAAAACATTTACCAATGGAGTTGGTTCCCTAATTTTTATTTAGTTTTTAGAGTTAGATATTTCTAGAAGACATCTTAGCATATTTCTTATGTTTGATAGTTTAGATTGCTATTGATTTTAGTTGTTGATATGTAGGAATAATGTCTAGATTTAGGGCTTGTTGAGATAGCTCGGGATTTTGGTAATTTGAGAGCTAGCCAAGAGAACCAAGTTTTATTTTATTATTGCTGTAATGGGAGAGGTTAGAAAGTGTGCAAAGTGGTGATATTGTGTGTTTTTGTCAAGGTCTGTGAGACCACGAAGGAACATAGCATCAATGTGTAATTTTATTCCTTCGACCATTTAAATAAATATTGTGTCCATGCATATATGCTCTTATGTGTGTGTGATTGTTAAAATTTACAAGTTCTTTGAGAGAATTGAGTGGAGGTGATCATGATTGCAAGGATTGATGAAAGAATCGAAGTCAAATTTGGCATGTTTTGTGAGCTTTAGAAGTCTAGAATTCAACGGTTGTGATTAAATCTGGGAGAACAAAACTACCAAATCAACGGTTCTAGTTAGTCGTCCATCAAATCCAGATAAGAATATGTTGTATGTGTTTTAGAATCCTTATATCGAAGTCACGGTCCAAATTCAACTCCAATGCTAAGATTGCGAGAGGAATATCTAGCCGTCAATCATAGTAGATCCTCGTGAGAGATATATTGTTCATCGAAGCTCTCATTTCAAAGCTTGTTCCAATAGTTCAATGTAAAGTTATCGAAGAAAATCAACAAGGAATATTCCCTTGTAGCTTTGTTTTTCATGCGATAGATCTGAGTCGTCCTCCAGGATATTAGGGGAGTAATCTAGATCGCTCAATGGAGAGAGATTTTAGAGATTCATTCCTCATTTAACTCTGAATACAATACCCCGACAACGAACCATGACTGTTCATCAGAGAAAGGGATACCTACGGTGGAGATCATATGATCGAAATGACTCCTTAAGAGAATCTCGGTCATCCATTGGGGAAGCAATTTCAGAGTTTTCTAGACAGTGCTTCCAAACATACTCTGAAGATCAAACCAAAAAATGTGATTTGGATTGTCCTTCTTAGTGATGATCAATGGCTGAAAAGGAAAGTTGAAATAGTGTGAGGATATATCTTTTTTGTCCATATGGAAGCTAATCAACGAGTAGTAGAGGGTCTTTGCCCATACTTTGAGATGCAAATCTGACCATCTGTCAGATCTTAGAACCAACAGTCATGATTAAATGGTATTCGGAGTGTCCTATCGGAGCCTTTAAGCTACGTTCACTCTGAATTAACACTTTAACCATGTGGAAGTGATATATCCATTTGTTCGAAGGAAAAATTAACTACTGAAAGGACATTTCTCACTGAGAATCACTCGCAGGTTAACAAGATCAATAAATCCTATGAAATTTGTAAAGGATTTTATCTTTTGGACCTGGTATTCAGTCATATAGTCGATAAGGGGCTTAACACCTAATTGAATATGAGCAAGCACAGAAGCACAAAGAGTCGATCTAAGGTTGCGAAGAGAGAAATTCGCCAACACATATTTGTTTGTTATCTTTGTACTATGGGTTTGAAGTCGTAAGGCCATCATTTGTGGTATAATAGTTGTAAAGGAATTCTTCTTCAGTATCCATGCTGCCTAGAAGAGGTAGGCCTGGAAATGCGATAGTAACAGATCTACAAAATGAATTGAGGAGAGTTCATGCTCGAATGGAAGCCATGAAATTAACTAAATGACACGAACCTGACATAGGTGATGTCAGTGAAGATGAAGAAACTAACTCTGAAGAAGAAGGAGAAGCACCATGAGATGAAATAGTTGAAGAACAATTGTTGAGGCTGGTTACAAAGATTGGATATGGGCCAAAAATGGAGGTCCCAATGTATGAGGGGAATCTGAATGTAGAGGGATTGCTTGATTGGATCAATGCAATGGACAAATATTTAGACTATGAGGACATAGATGATGAAAATAAGGTTAAGAATGTTGTGACCAGGATGAAGGGACATGCAAACTTATGGTAGGATTAATTGCATGCTCACAAAAGGAATAAAGGCAAGACAAAGATTAGGAATTGGGAAAAAATGGTGGCTAAATTTAAATCTAATTTTATGCCCAAAGATTATCAATTGATCTATTTAGAAAATTGCATAACCTGGGGCAAAAAACTATGTCAGCAAAAGAGTATACAAAATAATTCTACAGGTTAAACATCAGGGCAGGGCATGTGGAGAATTATGCTGAGAAAGTTTCAAGGTACATCAATGGTTTAAGGTATGATATCTAGGATGAAATTAGTCTCTTGACCCTCAGAACTATAGAAGATGATTATCAGGAAGCTTCGAAAGAAGAGGAGAATATAGCTAGAAAACCAGAGGAAGAGGTCCAACAAGAGGCAAAGGAGAATCCAATCACAAAGAATGATTTCAAACTCCAAAATATGGAGGGAGAAGATCAAGCTCAAGATTAGCCATCAAGAGGAGGAGAATTCAGATGCAGGATATTTGGCTCTAGAGGAAGAGGTAGAGGAGGCAAAGAAATTAGATTCTACACTTGTGGAAAGATAGGACAAATGTCTTGGGAATATCTTGAAAATAAATCAACAAACCATAGAAGTGAAAATGTTGCAGAGGCCAGGGAAGAAACAATTAATGTGGTGGAAAAGGAAGAAACTACTAAGGTAGGGGAGTCGTTAATGTTGAAGAGGATCTTGGTCAAGTCAAAAAAAGAGACAAGTGAGCCAACACAAATAAATTTTTGGTTTAGTACTGTATGTAATTCAAAGGGGAAGTGTTGCAACGTTGTCATTGATAGTGGAAGTACGGATAATTTGGTTTCCACATAAATTCTAGAGAAGTTAGGATTAAAAAGGATGGCACATCCCACTCCCTATAAAGTGTCTTGGTTGCATAAAGGACATCAACTCTTGGTGAATAAGAAGTAGAAGGTGGAATTTCAAATTGGTACTTACAAGGATGAGGTGTTATGTGATATAATTCCTATGGATATCTGCCATATTTTGTTAGGAAGGCCATGGAAGTATGACAAGAAATCCATTCATGATGGAAGGAGGAACACTTATTCCATAGAGAAAGATGGACATAAGCATGTGTTGCCTCCCTTGAAGGATGAACCAATTGTTACATGCCAAATTCCTCACTTCGATAATGTCCCATTATCGTTATTGCAAGTATCGCAAGTGTCACACTTTTTTCGCAAGTGTCATAAATGTCACATTTCCATTCTGCATATGTCTCATGGTGAACGACACCATAGAGACACTTGACAAATTCTCTAAGACATGTTAGAAGAGGAAAATTCATCATTTGGCAAGATTAGAAAAATATTTTTCCTTGAGAAATGGGCATCTTAACGAACTTTTGGAAGATCAGCGCTCCCCTTCTCACATGCAAGGAATGCTAACACTCCGTTTCCACCTAGCAGGGAGCGCTACAACGCTATTTTTCCATTTTTAGGGAGCATTGATTGGTTGAGAGAATCATGGGAAGAAATCCCCCTTATCTCTAAGGACATCTAGAAATGATTCGAGTTGATTTGGCTCGAATCCCATCTTTAGGCTGCATCTAAGGGAGATACCACAATTGATGGAGTCATATCCTCAACCTATTCCAAAGATAACTAAGGTGATTGAGCCTATCAAAGCCTATAAAAGGAGGCATTCTTATGGTGAAAAGGGGGAGAATATCAACAAAAAGTATTTTCATTCTGATCGTGGATATTTTGGGCAAGGGGTTGTACAAGGAGGACTTGGAGAGGTTGTTGCAACTGCATATACAGATTGTAAGTGCCTTGTAATGTTCTCATTAATATATGCTTCACCTATTTCCTTCAAGTTTGTGTATGATTGCATAGGCTTGTCTTTTGTTGATAAATTTAGTTTAAACTAATCTTGGTAGAATATGAAGCATGCATTTTCTTTGTTGTCTATTGGATTTCAGATCTCATTAAGGGGCTTGAAGATCAAGTTCATCNTCAAGTTTGTGTATGATTGCATAGGCTTGTCTTTTGTTGATAAATTTAGTTTAAACTAATCTTGGTAGAATATGAAGCATGCATTTTCTTTGTTGTCTATTGGATTTCAGATCTCATTAAGGGGCTTGAAGATCAAGTTCATCTTGGACTAAGCCAGGACAAGCTTTAGAAAAAGGTACATCATAATTTCTTCCTATTTTCCCTTTGACTAGTTTAACTACATTTAAAGGAATGTTAGTGTCCAATGCTAGCATATTTCTATCTTGGTAATAGGGGTCTAGGATCCAAGAGGATATTCACCTATCCACAAGGGAATTTTCCTACAACACCAATCAAAGAAGAAACTAGACCTAGTGATTTTGTGATGAGTAGGAAGGAGCTACTACAAGAAGTCAAGAAGAAAAAGGAGGTACATTTTTCTCTTGTTGGTAAGCCAAAGGTAATACTTACTACTACAAGTCTAGATTATTTTCCTATTGAAGTTAAAGGTATTCTTGATGAATTCACTAATATCATAGTAGATGAATTACTTAATTCTTTCCCTCTGTTGATAAGTATTAGTCACCATATTGATTTGATACATGGATCAAGTCTTCATAACAAAGAAACATACAGGATGACCCCTCAAGAGAATGAAGAGACAAAGAAATAGGTACAAGAGTCATTAGACAAAGGTATGGTGAAAGAAATTATGAATTTGTGTGCTATACCAACAATTCTCAACCGAAATAAGGATTGTGGATGGCACATGTGCACTGATTCCAGGGAAATTAACAAAATTACCATAAGGTACATATTTCCATTACCCAGAATAAATGATTTGATGGATTTCTTAAGTGGGGCAAGTATTTTTCAAAAATTGATTTAAAAAGTGGGTACCATCATATTAGGACAAGAGAAGGGGATGAATGGAAGATTGTTGTTAAGACTAATAGTGGACCATATGAGTGGTTGGTGATTCCTTTTGGGCTCACAAATTGATCCGGATTTAGGAGAGGAACGAAATGATTAACAAACTGAATACAATAAACACAAATATATGAAGAATAACACAAATATCCAGTGAAAAATATCTTCTATTAAATAATGAAATAGGTTGAGATTGTAAAATTGCAGAACTGAAACACTTGCTCGAATGGTGGTAGCTATCTCTGAGAAGAGATGTGGATGCTATGTGGATCCATCTGAGTAGAGTGGATTACAATGAAGCTACAAAGACATTTTTGATATTACGCATGAATTTCAAAACCCTAGACATCCAAAAACCTAACCCTAGAAGGTGAAAGACCAAACATTATGTGGGCCCTATGGGTAAGTTGGTGTAATTTGGTACCTCAACTTCTAAGGGTCCTAACTTTTGCATACGACCTTCTTGTTAGGCGCGTGATAGCCCGTTGGAAAGGTCTTTCAGAGAGCTACACATTCCACCATCAAACTCTGACTTCGTCTACATTTTGTCTGTGGAAATCCAAAAAAATAATGTTTAGGGCCCCAAAACAGCCCTGGAAGTACAACAAGATGTGTTGACATGAAAACATACAAAATAAGCTAGTTGGATTAGGTGAGAGGCCACCTGTATCCACCTGGAGGATGTGTGGGGCTTCAGACAACCCCAAAAGTGTAGAACCCACAATTACAAAGAAGTATAGAAGAACGTGATGAAAAAAAATGGACATGAGGATCCATTTGGAATAGGTGGGTGGCCACCAATATCCACTTGGATCAATCCCCCCTCCTTAGGAAGCAATGGTCTCCATTGCGTTGATTTCTCCCACCAGATGAGGAAACTTGCCTTAGTGTAGGATTTTCCCTACCTTGACAACCCGATAAAGTTGGATCCACTGCTGGCAAGTTCCCTTGACATGTGTGTCCACTATCTGGTCAGTGGATGCTTGTTTCATGCAGTCAAGGTTGAGCTCTATTGGTTTCAGTTGTTCTGCAATCTTGGAGATGTCCAATAATGGTGGAAAATATGGTCGAAGGATGTCCACATTGAATACTGGATGGAGACCAAGGAAGGGTGGAGTGTTTAGCTCAAAATAATTTCTACCCATAGCCTTGGTGATAGTGTAAGGCCCATAACATAGTGGGAAAAGATTTTGATGGGGCCCAGTGAGACACTCCTTTTGCAAATGTAACCAAACTTTGTCACCAACCTGAAACTGGTGTGGTACCCTGTGTTGATCATGGCGCTACTTGTAATTAGCATTGGATTTATGAAAAATCTCTTGGACCTATTGGTAGATGTGTTGAATCCTCCCAATGAATCTGGTGGCTTTGACGATCGCAGAATGATTAGGGGAATAGTATGTTTCTGCGATGGAAAGAGGAAGTGAAACATCAATGGGTCCCAAGGGTTGGAATCCCAGACCCACCTAAAATGGGCTATGGCTGGTGGAACTATGGAGAGCCATGTTATAATTGTGTTGGACATATGGGAGACTGTTGTCCCATGTATGGGGATGCTTAGAATTGTACATGTGTAGGATGTGAAAAATAATTTGATTGACAACCTTTGTTTGGCCATCGGTTTGGGGGTGGAAAGTAGTTAATTTTATGAGCTTGGTGTCCAGCAGAGACCAAAGACTCGACCAAAAGGTGTTGAGGAACCTATTGTCTTGGTTGGAGATGATGGTCTATGGTATCCCAAAGTGGACTCACACTCGTTCGAAGAAGAGATTAGTAGTCTCTATCATTGTGACATTCTTCTTACAGGCTATGAGCATGGTCATCTTAGAAAACCAATCAACGACCACAAACACGCAGTCATTTCCTTGCTTGGAGGATGGCAAGCCAGACATATATTCCATTGAGATGGATTCCCAAGGCTTCTCGGGAATAGGAAGAGGGGTGTATAAGCCTTGCTTCTTGATGGTTGGCTTGGTAATGGCATAGGCAATGCAAGATCTAATATACTTGTTGATGTCCTGTTGAATTTTTGGCCAATAAAAATGTTTCTGAAGAATGACCACAGTTTTCTCTATGACAAAATGTATTGCCACCTGACTGTAGTAGGCTTCCCAAATCAGCCTTGCACGCTCACTTGTAGGAAAATAGATATGGCCCAGGTAGCATAAGTGCCCATCCTGAATTTGAAAATCAGTGACAGTTGTGCCTGTACCCAAGAGCTAATATGTGGTGGCGATGTCTGGATCTTGCTGATAAATTTGGGGCCACTCAGATGCTTCATGTCTACAGAAATGGAGCACAATGGTGATGGAAGCCACATGAGGCTGACTGAGGAATCAATGACACGATTGGAGATACATGTCTTATACTTGATGTTGATATGGAATTGTTGCAGGTAGGTGGACCACTTTTGATGGTGGTCATTCTGTAATTTCCCCTGTGTTTGTATGAAATGCAGATGCTCGTGATCAATGTGTATGATCGTCTCTTTCCTCAGAATGTAATGTTTGCATTGATGACAAGATTGTACAATGGAATACATTTCCTTGTCATAGGTGGGATATTTTCAGACAATATCGGAGAGTGTATCACTATGGTATGCCATCGGATTCCCATGCTGAGTGAGAACTGTTCCCACAACATAGTCAAATGCATCAGTCTTAATCTTGAATGGTTGTTGCAAATCGAGCAAGGATAGTACTAGAGTTGAGCACAAGCGATGGTTTAGATCATCGAATTCTCGTTGTTGCTCCTTCCCCCACATGAACTTGGCCCTACCACCACCCTTGGTCACCTGGTTGAGGGCCCATGAAATATGGGAGAATCCCAACATGAAATTGTGGTAGAATTTGGCTAGTCTGAAGAAGCTCTGAAGCTTGGTCAGTGTGGTCAGGCTTGGACAATCACAGATGACTTAGATCTTAGCTGGATTAGATTATCTTCTCGGAGCCTTTAAGCTACGTTCACTTTGTATTAACACTTCGACCACGTGGAAGTGATATAACCATTTGTTTGAAGGACAAATCAACTACTGAAAGGATATTTCTCACTGGGAATCACTCGCGGGTTAACAAGATCAATAAATCCTATGAAATTTGTAAAGGATATTATCTTTTGGACCTGGTGTTCATTCATATAGTCGATAAGGGGCTTAACACCTAATTGAATATGCACAAACACAGAAGCACAAAGAGTCGATCTAAGGCTGCGAAGAGAGAAATTTGCCAACACAGATCTATTTGTTATCTTTGTACTATGGGTTTGAAGTCGTAATGCCATCATTTGTGGTATTATAGTTGTAAAGGACTTTTTCTTCAGTATCCATGGAACCTATAAGAGGTAGGCCTACAAATGCGATAGTAACAAATATACAAAATGAATTGAGGATATTCCATGCTCAAATGGAAGCCATGGAATTAACTCAATGACACGAACCTGACATAGGTGATGTCATTGAAGACGAAGAAACTAGCTCTGAAGAATAAGGAGAAGCACCATGAGGTGAAATAGTTGAAGAAAAATTGTTGAGGCTGGTTACAAAGGTTGGATCCGGGCCAAAAATAGAGGTCCCAATGTATGAGGGGAACCTGAATGTCGAGGAATTGCTTGATTGGATCAATGAAATGGACAAATATTTAGACTATGAGGACATAAATGATGAAAATAAGGTTAAGCATGTTGTGACCAGGATGAAGGGACATGCAGACTTATGGTAGGATGAACTGCACGCTGAAAAAAGGAAGAAAGGCAAGACAAAGATTAGGAATTGGGAAAAAATGGTGGCTAAATTTAAATCCAAGTTTATGCCCAAAGATTATCAATTGATCTGTTCAAAAAATTGCATAACCTGAGGTAAAAAAATATTTCAGCAAAAGAGTATACAAAATAATTCTACAGGTTAAACATCAGGGCATGGCAGTGCATGTGGAGAATTATGCTGAGAAAGTTTCAAGGTACATCAATGGTTTAAGGTATGATATCCAGGATGAAATCAGTCTCTTGACCCTCATAAATATAGAATATGCTTATCAGGAAGCTTCGAAAGCAGAGGAGAATATAGCTAGAAAACAGAGACATAAAACCAAAGGAAGAGGTCCAACAAGAGGCAAAGGAGAATCCAATCACAAAGAATGATTTCAAACTCCAAAATATGGAGGGAGAAGCTCAAGCTCAAGATTAGCCATCAAGAGGAGGAGAATTCAGATGCAAGATATTTGGCTNAAAACCAAAGGAAGAGGTCCAACAAGAGGCAAAGGAGAATCCAATCACAAAGAATGATTTCAAACTCCAAAATATGGAGGGAGAAGCTCAAGCTCAAGATTAGCCATCAAGAGGAGGAGAATTCAGATGCAAGATATTTGGCTCTAGAGGAAGAGGTAGAGGAGGCAAAGAAATTAGATGCTACACTTGTGGAAAGACATGACAAATGTCTTGGGAATATCCTGAAAATAAATCAACAAATCATAGAAGTGAAAATGTTGCAAAGGCCAGGGAAGAAACAATTAATGCGGTGGAAAAGGAAGAAACTACTAAGGTAGGGGAGTCTTTAATGTTTAAGAGACAAGTGATCCAACACAAATAAAATTTTTGTTTAGTACTGTATGTAATTCAAAGGGGAAGTGTTGCAACGTTGTCATTGACAGTGGAAGTACATATAATTTGGTTTTCATAGAAATGGTAGAGAATTTAGGATTAAAAAGGATGGCACATCCCACTCCCTATAGAGTGTCTTGGTTGCATAAAGGACATCAACGCTTGGTGAATAAGAAGTATAAGGTGGAATTTCAAATTGGTACTTAGAAGGATGAGGTGTTATGTGATATAATTCCTATGGATGTCTGCAATATTTTGTTAGGAAGTCCATGGAAGTATGTCAGGAAATCCATTCATGATGGAAGGAGGAACATTTTTTCTGTAGAGAAAGATGGACATAAGCATGTGTTTCCTTCCTTGAAGGATGAACCAATTGTTACACACCAAATTCCTCACTTCGATAATGTCCCATTATCGTTATTGCAAGTATCGCAAGTGTCACACTTTTGTTGCAAGTGTTGTAAATGTCACATTTCCGGTATGCATATGTCACATGGTGAACGACACCATAGAGACACTTGATACATCCTCTAAGACATGTTAGAAGAGGAAAACACATCATTTGGAAAGCTTAACAAAATATTTTTCCTTGAGAAATGGGCATCTTAAGGAATTTTTGGAAGATCGGTGCTCCCCTGCTCACATGCAGGGAGTGATAGCGCTCCTTTTCCACCTAGCAGGGAGCGCTACAACACTATGTTGCCAGTTTTGAGGGAGCGTTGATTGGTTGAGAGAATCATGGGAAGAAATCCCCCTTATCTCTAAGGACATCTAGAAATGATTCGAGTTGGTTTGCCTCGAATCTTATCTTTAGGCTGCATCTAAGGGAGATACCACAACTGATGGAGTCATAGCCTCAACCTATTCCAAATATAACTAAGGTGGTTGAGCCTCTCAAAGCCTATAAAAGGAGGCATTCTTATGGTGAAAAGGGGGAGAATATCAACAAAACGTATTTTCATTCTGATCGTGGATATTTTGAGCAAGGGGTTGGACAAGGAGGACTTGGAGAGGTTGTTGCAACTGCATCTATAGATTGTAAGTTCCTTGTAATGTTCTCATTAATATATTCTTTGCCTATTTCCTTCATGTTTGTGTATGATTTCATAGGCTTGTCTTTTGTTGATAAATTTAGTTTAAACTAATCTTGGTAGAATAGGAAGCATCAATTTTCTTTGTTGTCTGTTGGATTTTAGATCTCATTAAAGGGCTTGAAGATCAAGTTCATCCTGGACTAAGCCAGGACAAGCTTCAGAAAAAGGTACATCATAATTTATTCCTATTTTCCCTTTGACTAGTTTAACTAAATTTAAAGGAATGTTAGTGTCCAATGTTAGCATATTTCTGTCTTGGTAATAGGGGTGTAGGATCCAAGAGGATATTGACCTATCCACAAGGGAATTTTCCTACAACACCAATCAAAGAAGAACCTAGACCTAGTGATTTTTTGATGAGTAGGAAGGAGATACTACAAGAAGTCAAGAAGAAAAAGGAGGTACATTTTTCTCTTGTTGGTAAGCCAACGGTAATACTCACTACTACAAATCTAGATTTTTTTCCTATTGAAGTTAAAGGTATTCTTGATGAATTCACTAACATCATAGTAGATGAATTACTTAATGCTTTCCCTCTATTGATAAGTATTGGTCACCATATTGATTTGATACATGGAGCAAGTCTTCCTAACAAATAAACATACAGGATGACCCCTCAAGAGAATGAAGAGATAAAGAAATAGGTACAAGAGTCATTAGACAAAGGTTTGGTGAAATAAATTATGAATCTATGTGCTATACCAACAATTCTCAACCGAAAGAAGGATGGTGGATGGCGCATGTGCACTGATTCCAGGGAAATTAAAAAAATTACCATAAGGTACATATTTTCATTACCCAGAATAAATGATTTGATGGATTGCTTAAGTGGGGCAAGTATTTTTCAAAAATTGATTTAAAAAGTGGGTACCATCAGATTAGGATAAGAGAAGGGGATGAATGCAAGACTATTGTTAAGACTAATAGTGGACCATATGAGTGGTTGGTGATGCCTTTTGGGCTCACAAATTGATCTGTATTTAGGAGAGGAACAAAATGATTGAAAAACTGAATACAATAAACACAAAGCTATGAAGAATAACACAAATATCCAATGAAAAATATATTCTATTAAATAATGAAATAGGTTGAAACTGTAAAACTGCAGAACTGAAACACTTGCTTGAATGGCGGTAGCTATCTATGAGAAGAGATGTGGATGCTACGTGCATCCATATGAGAAGAGTGGATTACAATGAGGCTACAAAGGAAATTTTGATATTATGCATGAATTTCAAAACCCTAGACATCCAAAAACCTAACCCTAGAAGGTGAAACACCAAACGTTATGTGGGCCCTATGGGTAAGTTGGTGTAATTTGGTACCTCAACTTCCAAGGGTCGTAACTTTTTCATACGATCTTCCTTTTAGGCGCGTGATATCCCATTGGAAAGGTCTTTCACAGAGATACACATTCCACCATCAAACGTTGACTTCGTCTACATTTCTTGTATGGAAATCTGAAAAAACAATGTTTAGGGCCCCAAAATAGCCCTGGAAGTACAAAAAGATGTGTTGACATGAAAACATACAAAATAAGGCAGTTGGATTAGGCGAGAGGCCACCCGTATCCACTTGGAGGATGTGCGGGGCTTTAGACAACCCTAGAAGTGTAGAACCCACAATTACGAAGTAGTACAACAGAACGTGATGAACAAAAATGGACACGAGGATCCATTTGGAATAGGTGGGTGGCCACCAATATCCACCTGGATCAATCGTCCCCCCTTAGGAAGAAATGATCTCCATTGCGTTGAGTTCTCCCATCAGGTGAGGAAACTTCTGCTGGATTTGTTCTCGGGTGATCCAATTGCCTTGGTGTAGGAGTTTCCCTACCTTGATAACCCGATAGATATGGATCCACTGTTGGCAAGTTCCCTTGACATGTGTGTCCACTATCTGGTCAGTGGATGCTTGTTTCATGCAGTCAGGGTTGAGCTCTATTATTTTTAGTTGTTCTTCAATCTCGGAGGTGTCTAATAATGGTGGAAAATATGGTCGAAGGAGGTCCACATTGAATATTGAATGCAGGCCAAGGAAGGGTGGAGTGTTTAGCTCAAAATAATTTCTACCCACAACCTTCGTGATAGTGTAAGGCCTATAACATAGTGGGAAAATATTTTGATGGGGCCCGGTGAGACGCTCCTTTTGCAAATGTAACCAAACTTTGTCACCAACCTGAAACTGGTGTGGTACCCTGTGTTGATCATGGCGCTGCTTGTACTTAGCATTGGATTTATGCAAAATCTCTTGGACCTATTGGTGGATGTGTTGAATCCTCTCAATGAATCTAGTGGCTTTGAAGTTCGTAGACTGATTAGGGGAAGAGACTGTTTGTGCAGTGGCAAGAGGAAGTGAAACATCAATAGGTCATAAGGGTTGGAATCCCAAACCCACTTGAAATGGGCTATGGCCTGTGGAACTATGGAGAGCCATGTTCTAATTGTGTTGGACATATGGGAGACTCTTGTCCCATGTACGTGGATGCTTAGAATTGTACATGTGTAGGATGTGCACAATCATCTGATTGACGACCTTTGTTTGGCCATCGGTTTGGGGGTGGAAAGCAGTTAATTTTGTGAGCTTGGTGTCCAACAGAGACCAAAGACTCAACCAAAAGGTGCTAAGGAATCTGTTTTATCGGTCGGAGATGATGGTCTATGGTATCCCAAATTGGACCCACACTTGTTTGAAGAAGAGCTTGGCAGTATCTTTCACTATGACATTCTTCTTACAGGCTGTGAGCATGGCCATCTTAGAAAACCAATCATTGACCACAAACACACAGTCATTTCCTTGCTTGGAGGATGGCAAGCCAGACATGTAATCCATTGAGATGGATTCCCAAGGCTTCTCGGGAATAGGAAGAGGGGCATATAAGCCTTACTTATTGATGGTTGGCTTGGAAATGGCACACACAATGCAAGATCTAATATACGTGTTGACGTACTGTCGAAGTTTTGGCCAATAAATTTTTTTTTGAAGAACGACCACAGCTTTATCTATGCCAAAATGTCCTGCCACCTGACTGTAGTGGGATTCCTAAATAATATTTGCATGCTTGCTTGTAGGAAAATAGAGATGGCCCAGGTGGCATAAGTGTCCATCCTGAATTTGAAAATTAGGGACAGTTGTGTCTGTAACCCAAGAGTTGATATGTGGTGGTGACATATGGATATTGTTGATAAATTTGGGGCCACTCAGATGCTTCATGTCTACAAGAATGGAGCACAATGGTGATTGCAGCCACGGGAGGCCAACTGAGAAAGTCAGCGACACGATTGGAAATGCATGTCTTATACTTGATGTTGATATGGAACTGTTGCAGGTAGGTGGACCACTTTTGATGGTGGTCATTATGTAATTTCCCCTATGTCTATATGAAATGCAGATGCTTGTGATCAATGTGTATGATCGTCTCTTTCCCTAGAATGTAATGTTTCCATTGACGATAGGCTTGTACAATGGAATACATTTCCTTGTCATAGGTGGGATATTTTCGGACAATTTCGGAGAGTGTATCCATATGGTATGCCACTGTATGCCCATGCTGAGTGAGAACTATGCCCACAACATAGTCAAATACATCAGTCTCAATCTTGAATGGTTGTTGCAGATCAAGCAAGGAGAGTACTGGAGATGAGCACAAGCGATGCTTCAGATCATCAAATTCTCATTGTTTCTCCTTCCCCCACACGAACTTGGCCCTACCACTGCCCTTGGTCACCTGGTTGAGGGCCCATGCAATATGGGAGAATCCCAACACAAAATTTTGGTAGAAGTTGGCTAGTTCCAAGAAGCTTTGAAGCTTGATCAGTGTGGTCGGGCTTGGCCAGTCACAGATGACTTGGATCTTACCTGGATTAACATGTACCCCATGCTCATCAACAATGTATCCAAAGTATTGGACCCTATTCATGCCAAAAGAGTAGTTTTCCAAGTTGGCATAAAGCTTATGCTACCACAGAGTGCTCAAAACCTGTTGAATATGCTACATGTCCTCCTCCCACGTTCTGTTGAAGATGAGGATGTCATCCAAATACAATACCACAAAGGAGTTGGTGAAGGGTCTCAATACATCATCCATCAACCTCATGAAAGTGGTTGCTGCATTTTTTAAGCCAAAGGGAATGACTATCCATTCGTAGAGACCTTCTTTAGACTTGAAGGTTGTCTTCCATACATCAATTGGTTCGATGAGAACTTGGTGATAGCCAGGCTTTAGGCCAATCCTGATGAAGAAATTTTCTTCCTTGAGTTGGTCAAGAAGGTCATCAATCCTGGGAATGGGGTGGTGGTTCATGACTGTGATTTTGTTTAAGGATTTGTAATCAATGTAGAGTCGCCAAGACCTATCCTTCTTCTACACCACTACAATTGGGATTCTGCAAGGGGAGGAGTTGGGTATGATGTGCCCCTTTTGAATAATTTCTTGGATCTAATGCCTAATTTCTTCATTCTCCATCATCGAGCACCGATAGAATGGTCCATTAGGTATAGGTGCATCGGGGGTCAGATCAATTGGATTATTGACTTGGTAGTGTGTTGGTACACCTGTAGATGAGGCAAAGATTTCCTATATTCTTCCATGATCCTGTCTTCTTGCTTCTACTGCCAAGAGAGGCACTGTGTATATGCCACGGATGTGGCAGCAACCTTCTTCTTACTGTGAGCACAGATCACAAAGAAGAAGAACTTCACAGTCTATGAAATGACCTTACTGCATTGCTTAGCATAGATTAAAGAAATAACAGTAGACAACGCTACCTCTGGGATCCTGTACAATTATCTACCCAAAGTCATAATAACACTGTAGGTTCTAGACTCATACACAACATGGCACTTCCACAAATATGGTTGTCCTAAAAGAACATCAAAAAATTCAAGGGGAGAAATATCACACAATACCTCATCTTTGAAAGGATTGATGTCATAGGGTAGACGAGACTGTTGGCTAACCCAAAGATCTCTTCCTTGACGAAGCCAACTGATGGTGTAGGAATACGGGTGTGGTGTCATTGGTAGGTCCAGCCACTTGAAGACCTCTGCTGAAATCAAGTTCTTCTGACTATCGTTGTCGAAAATAAAATGAATCGGAGCCCCCTTGACCCACATCTACGAGTGAAAGAGGTGTTCCCCTTTCTCTGGTTCTTCTGGTTTGCTTGGCCAAACTTTGGTGGTAGAGATAGTGACACTGGGTTCACCCTCCTTCAGGATTTGACTTGGAATCAGAATCGGCCTCTGACTTGGAAGCCTTCAGCTCAGCCACGAGGGACTGCTTGGAGCGACATTCTTCGGTGTTGTGCCAAGTACTTTTATGGTACTCATACCATTTTCCCGTGTCCTTCTTCGTCTTCTCATTTCCCTTATTTTGTTGCGGCTTGGATGGATTGTCCTGAGGGTGACCATATCGACTTGGTCCCTTGCTGTGTGGTTTGGGGTTTCCTTTTCCCTGCTTCGGCTGTGAGGGGTTTGTAGATTGAAACTCTCATCATTTCTACTTAAATTTATGCTCGATCTTGACAACGTATCTATAAGTCATGCCCAATGAGGTGATGTCTAGGAACTTCATATTTGTTTGTATGTATATATGAAAAAAACCACAGTATTTGAGCACCAGATGACACTCAGAGTATTTGATACCCAATTTGGTGTGTAGGGTATGGAAACTATTGGTGAAATTTGGTATCGTATGGTCCCTTTCTTGACATAGGGTGGCCCATCTGGTGTACTGGTCCTCATAGATTCCAACAGGGTAGTACTTTTCTTTAATGGAATCTTAGAAGGAATCCCATGTAGGGGACACCAAAAACATTGCAGATTCCTCCACGTACATTTGCTCACAGTAAGTATCCCGCTAGTATTTAACATGGGGAACGACCTTGAGGAGTGAGAAAGTGATATTTTCCCTATCGAAAAAATTGTGGACTGAAAAATATCCTTCGATAAGATTCAACCATTTATGTACAACATTTGCATCTATCAGTCCTTCAAATAATGGAATATCAAAATTTACTTGTACCTTGAAGGGGGTTTCATGGTTGTTTGATGAAGATGCTTCTCCTATGTGCAATCATCGAAGGATTTGCGTGAAGTTGTCCAACATTTCATTCCTTTGTCGAGGGAGGGATTCCTCGAGCAACATTTTAACAGGATCTCTTGCTCCATCATCTTTGTTTTCGTCCCCCATGGGTTGTTTTCGAGCTTGGCATGGATGATCTTGTAATGAATCGATTGGTTCAAATCCCAACTTCTTGTACCCAAATCTTGTTGGGGACATGCATGAAGAAAAATAAATCAAGAGAAGACCACTCTGATACCACTGATATGGATTTAGGAGAGGAGTGAACTAATTAATAGACTGAATACAATAAACACAGAGCTATGAAGAATAACACAAATATCCAGTGAATAATATCTTCTATTAAATAATGAAATAGGATGAAACTGTAAAACTACATAACTGAAACACTTGCTCGAATGGTGGTAGTTATATCTGATAAGAGATGTAGTTGTTATGCACATCCGTCTGAGAAGAGTGGATTACAATGAGGATCCAGAGGCATTTTTGATATGACTCATGAATTCCAAAATCCTAGACATCCAAAAACCTAACCCTAGAAGGTGAAACACCAAACGTTATGTGGGCCCTATGGGTAAGTTGGTGTAATTTGGTACCTCAACTTCCAAGGGTCGTAACTTTTGCATACGACCTCCTTTTTAGGCGTGTGATAGCACATTGGAAAGGTCTTTCAAAGAACTACACAGTCTGTTGTCAAAATCTAATGCCATATATAGTTTGACTATGGTGAGCCAAAAAAAACAACGTTTAGGGCCCCAAAACAGATTCGGAAGTACAACAAGAGAAAATCTGATTAGAGAAAATCACAGTGGAGGATTGTCATGACATTTTGTTCAAGACGAGACTTTTTTGTAGGTAAATGTTTTCTATTATTGGCCAAGTATGTAGAATCAAGTGAATAAATTTCTGGAAAAGTGTAGGATTTGTCAGCATGCTAAGGGAAGGAGTAAGAAAAAAGGACTATATCAGCCACTTCCTATTCCAAATAGAACATGGGATTCAATCAACATGGATTTTGTACCGGGATTACCAAAGAAACAAAGGAGAAATGGATCTATCTATGTTGTAGTAGACATATTTTGAAAAATGGCTCATTTTATTGCTTGTAGGAAGACAAGTGATGCAATTAATATTACCATTCTATTTTTTTTTAGAAATAGTGAGATTGTGTGGTTTACTCATAAGCATTGTCTCAAATCGTGATACAAAATTTGTAGGTAATTTTTGGAGAACCCTCTGGAAGAAACTGGGTACTAATATTAGTTTTATCTCATCCTATCATCCACATACTGATGTGAAAATAGAAGTAGTGAATAGGAATTTGGGAAATATTTTGAGGAGTCTTATGCATGAAAATCCTAAGTAATGGGACTAGATGCTTTCTCAAGATGAATTTGTAGATAATGACTCACCAAATAGAAGCACATGAATGAGTCCATTTTAGATTTTGTATGGAATGCATCCAAGAGGAGTATATGAGCTAAGAAATTTGGGAAAACAAGAATTAAGGAGAGTTGATGGTGAAGATTTTGTTGTAAGTATGTAGAAGCTGTAGGAAAGTGTCAGGAAAAGGTTACAGGAGAGCAGTGGTAAATATAAACAAAAGGCAGAAATGAAAAAGTGACAAGTGGATTTTAAGGTTGGTGATTTGGTCATGGAATATTTGAGAAAGGAAAGGTTTCCAGTGGGAACTTACAACAAATTGAAGCTAAAAAAAGATTGGACCTTGCAGAATATTGAGGAAATTTTCTGCTAATGCTTACGAGATTGAACTTCCAAGTGATATTGGAATTTCTCCGATCTTCAATGTTGCAGATTTTTATCCCTTCATAGGGATAGAGGATGATCCAATATATGAGCCTGTAAGTGATGAAGATCAAACCATTGAATGGAAGGAATAGTTTCCGATGACAATTCAGAAGGAGATTGAAGTAGTATTGGGTAAGAAAGTGGCAAGAAGGAACATAGATAAATACTACTTCTATTATTTGATTAAGTGGAAGAATCATCCAAAGGAAGATGTTACTTGGATGACAACAATTGTTTTTTCCAAGTAAGCCATAAATGTTGAAGACCTCATGAGAAGTTATTTTCTTCCCTGGGAGTCTGATGTAGGAGCATCCGCCAAGTGAAAATTCAAGATTGGACCAAGTGGTAATAAAAAATTTACCAAGGGAGTTGGTTCCCTAATTTTTATTTAATTGTAACAGTTAGATATTTCTAGAATACATCTTAGCATATATCTTTTGTTTGATAGTTTAGATTGTTATTGATTTTGGTTGATGATATGTAGGAATAATGTCTAGATTTAGGGCTTGTTGAGATAGCTCAGGATTTTGGTAGTTTGAGAGATACCCAAGAGACATAAGTTTTATTTGATTATTTTTGTAATGAGAGAGGTTAGAAAGTGTGCAGAATGGTGATATTGTGTGTTTTTTGCAAGGTCTGTGAGACCATGAAGGAACAAAACATCGATGTGTAATTTTATTCCTTCGACCATTAAATAAATATTGTGTCCATGAATATATTCTCATGTGTCTGTGTGTGAGTGTGTGTGATTTTTAAATTTTATAAGTTCTTCGAGAGCATTAAATGCACGTGATCATGATTGCAGGGATCGATCAAAGAATCATAGTCAAATTAGATGTTTTTTGTAGGCTTCAAAACTATAGAATTCAATGACTGTGATTAAATCTGGGAGCGGAGCACTACCAAATCAATGGTTCTAGGTAATAGTCCATCGAATCCCGATATGAAGAGATTGTATGTGTTTCAGAGTCCTGGTCCAAATTTGACTCCAACATCAATACTGTGAGAGGAATATATAGCCATCTATCGGAGTAGATCCTCATGAGAGATATACCATCATCAAAGTTGTTGTTTTGGAGCTTGTTCCAACAGTTCTGTGTAAAGGTATCAAAGAAAAGAATCAAGGAATATTCCCTCATAGATTTGTTTTTAATGCGATGGATCTGAGTCATCTGTCAGGAGAGGGGAGTAATCTAGACCGTTCAATGGAGTGATATTGCAAAGATTCATTCCTCATTTAACTCTGAATACAGTACCCTAACAATGAACCATGACCGTTCATCAGAGAAAGGGAGACCAACGGTGGAGATCATATGATTGAACTGACTCTGAAAGAGAACCTTGGTCATCCATCAAGGAAGCAATTCTAATTTTTTATGGATTGTGCTTCCAAATCTACTATGAAGACCAAATTGTGAGATGAGATCTGGATCGTCCTTCTCAGTGATGATCAATGGCTGAGAAAGAAATTTGAAATAGTTTGAGGAGAGATCTTTTTCATCCATTTGGAATTTTATCAATGGCTAGTAAAGTGTCTTCGCCCATACTCCGAGATTCATATTTGATCATTTATCGGATATTAGAACCAATGGTCGCAATTAAAGGGGATTCAAAGTATTATGTCAGATCATTTAAGCTTCATTCACTATGAATTAACACTCCAACCATGTGGAAGCAATATAGCCATCCCTTCGAAGGACAAATAAATGGTTGAAAGGATATTTTGCACTGCGAATCGCTCACAGGTTAAAAAGATCAATAAATCCTGCAAAATTTGTAAAGGAGATTATCTTGTGGACTTTGTGTTTGGTTCTATAGTCAAGAAGGGGATTAACACCTAATTTAATTTGCGCAAACAAATAAGCACAATGAGTCGATTTGAGCCTACGAAGCGAGAAATTCACCGACAAAGATTTGCTTGTTATCTCTGTATTGTGGGTTTGAAGTCGTAAGGCCATCAAGGGGTAACATTTCCTTGGTATGAGATGTTATAGCAATGGACTAAATTGTGTAAGGAAGTCAAAGTACGAATGTGCCTGTAGGTTCGAAGTGAAACACTTAGAAATTATGGAGGATCTCCTTGATGAAGATCAGATGATGGAAGTAGTAGTGAGGTAAGGGTGGGAAATTGAATTAGAATTTGGAGTTGGACAAAGTGATGGAAGTTGTGAACAGAAAAGACTAAGTTCGGGCATGAGGATGTGTATGCTCACAGATTGGGCATGGTGGTTGGATTTGATACCTAATCATTTCTAGACGTGGGGGTTGACAATGTGCAGAGTCATGGACTTGAGTTGAAGTATGGGCGCAACAACAAGATCCCAGGAGTTCAACACTTAAGCGAAATGAGAATCAATTAGTGGTAGCAGGCAGCGACAACAACAATAAGGCAAAAACATCACAATGAGAGAGTGCAATAGAGTTGGGTGACTTTCATCCTTGAAGTTGGATGAAGTGAACATATTGATTCAAGAAGACAATCATGCAGAGTTGGGTGCAGTACATTTTGGTTGGTTTGTAGAACTTGGGGTTTCCACTTTGGTAGAGTTTGAGGTTTCTAGTTGGATTGAAAATTTAGGTTTCCTATAACATCCCCATTTTCAAACCCCAAACTAGTGATGTGTATTGTAAATATAGCATGTGGTTGAAGAGCCAATGTGATGTATGGTGGAGAGCCAATATGTAAAGAATGTAAATCTAAATATAATGAATAAAAATGTATCGCCAACTGCAAAAGGACATAGACTAACATTGGGGGATAAGTATCCACAAGAGAGGGTAAGGGTCCAAGGGGGAGAGTTACCCATATCTATTAAATCAAAATCCATTTTCTAGCTTTCTCAAAATTATCCTTGCCATGAACCTTCCATTAGTTGTTGAGTGTTCTAAATCCTAATCATTGAATTAATGTAAGAGGGTTGGTGTGAGATTCACTTCCCATAGTTATTGAGAGCATGGGGGATGAGTACAATCATCTTGGGGAAGAGTGAAATTTAAGCAAGCAAGGGAAAGAGAGGAAATTTGTATGGGTAGGAGACCAATTTTTACACATTCACGTTTTTGACATAGAGAGTAGTTTTTACATGGAGTTTTTTTTACCAACAATGGAGTTCTGAGTGTGGGAGATTTTAGGAAGTTGTGTGAACATGTTTGGTTATTGTTTGGAGCTGTAATTTCATGGAGAAATAGGTTGTGTTCTTGGGAGTGTCAATATATTCAAAATTCATCCAAGGAGCACGTGTTTTGGTTGTTGGGCGAATTTGTGTTGCAGATGTAGAATTCATGAACTCCCAACAAGTATAATTCTTGTCCAACCTATGTGGGAATCCCTGGAGAGGAGTGGAAAGGCCTAACAAACTATGAGAAATGAAGGGGGATTCAATCCCTGGGGTTTTGCAGGTTGATGGGAAGCTTGTTGGTGGACTAGAATTAGTTGAGAGTTTAACTACTGAAAGGGGGACATTAGTTATCCTTAGGGACCTCCATCTCTTGTGGATTCATAGCCCCAACTTGGGGGTGCCTTGTTGTTCAGAACTAGAACAAAAAGGCTACAATTGGGAGGAATGTCTGTCCTCTGCAATGGGTTGCACGTTTTATAAGATAATTGTTCTAATTGTTGTGTTAAATTGTGTTAAATGTTGATATGCATATTTGTTGTACATCTAATTTTAGTTATCTTGGTTAATGTTGCTTGTTTTGAACATAATGACGCATTTAAATACATGTTTATATGGTGGAATGCTACTATATGTTATATTTATTTTTTATGCACACTTGAACAAATGTATTTACGTTTTTGTAGAACATGGGCAACTGATGAACTTGTATTTCTTGTTGTATGTTGATTTATGCATTTAAATTGGTATCATAAATTTTATTGGGTCATTTTAGTAGTTACGTGACCTAGCTGGGGTCTCGGTACATTAAAAAGTGGTATTAGAGATACTGGCTAAACATTGGACCCGTATGGGACAAGAACCAATGCAAATTTGGATAAATTCACTGTTACAGACTTTGGTCTAAGAGAATTGGGAAAAGTGGTGGGAAACCATAGTGAAAATCCCTAATTTCTTGGGGAAAATTGAGATTAGTTTCCCATAATTGTCTGAGAAATTTTAATGGTGTCGAATGGCTAGACCATAGAGTTAAATTTGTCCAGCAAGGTTGAATTTCATGTTTTAATGAAGGCCAACAAAGATGGGAGAGTTTAAAGAATTAAATACCAAGCTCTCTTTTGATCTTGCGATCAAAGACCCATATTCATTTTAATAAATTTAAAATTCCTAAGGATTTCAAAGTTTGGCAAGGTTGCTAGACTGATGGCTAATATTCACTTCAGCGGTTAGAAGTTAAAAGGTATCAATGGTTCATATTCACCTGGATTATGCTCGAAATTTATTAAGTGTTAAAGTTCTCCAAATAAATTCGTCAATGACCAATGGTCAAATCAATGAGATTTGTGGGGAGTTTTAAGTTTTTGGTAGAAAACACTGACAATTGATAGTCGAATCGATGATTTGGGTGAAGAGTGGGTGTGGAAAGAAGGAATATATGATCATTGGAATTCGATGGCTGGGGATCGACATATTTTGTCCATAATTTCTAAGTTTCGAGGTTTGCCAACAAAACTTATTGATGGCTGACAGTCAACGTCAGTCGAATTCCAAAAATCATTTTCAACCGTCGATGATCGATAGGTCGGTGGTCGGGAATTGACCAATTTGACGAAGTGTTTCGAAACAAGTGACAAAATTTGTCGATTTCCGATGGGATGATGGTTGGGAATCGACCAACTCGGTGAGGAGTTTGGCTTATCCAAGAGAATCGACCGATGGATGATGGAGGAAAGCAGATGATAATTTTATCATCCACATGTCATTCCATGTCAACATTCACATGTTGTTCCACGTAACCCAAGTTGACACCTCATGATGGCATGTCGTGCCACATCAACATCCATGTTTCATGCTAGGTCAACAGTGCCACATCAACCAAAGGAAGTGGTTGATTGTCGATGGTCAGTTTGGCCGACTTGGGGAAGTGTTTTCGACAGTCATCAAGGATCGTCGATGGGATATAGGTAGAGAATCGATCGAATTAGTGAAGAGTTTCATTAGCTAATGGAAATTGTCGATGGTTTATGGTCTAATTGGTCGATTTATAATTGTGCACAAATCGATGGTCGGGGAGTTGGGTCGATGGTCGGGTCGACGGTTTTGGGAAAATGTTTTTCACATCCAAGGGAGGATGCCAATCTTCGATGGTCGATATAGTTAGATAAAATATTTTTGTTTCTCTAAATTTGAGATAAGCAATTCATATTTAAAAGGTTCTTATAGTAGTAAAACAGTCAAATTTTTAAGAATGGAATGACATAAGGTTTCAATGGAATGAGGACTGTCAGAAGGGTTCGAACACCTTAAAGAAAAAACTAGTGACCACGCCAATTTTGATTTTTCGAGATTGGAACAAGGAGTTCCATGTTCATGTAGATGTGTCATCCATAGCTTTGGGTGCAGTACTATCCCAACCAGGGGAAGGAGACATAGATCACCCAATTTCGTTTGCAAGTAGGAAGCTATCCATAGGAGAGAAGAATTACACCACTACATAATGAGAAGTATTGGAAATGGTATATGAGCTACAAAAATTCAGACATTATTTAATAGGATCTCACTTTAAGATGTATACAAACCATTCTACACTAAAATACTTAGTTAACAAGCCAACATTGGGGGGGAGAATATGTAGATAGATATTATTGTTTTAGGAATATAATTTTGAGATTGTGGTGAAACCAGAGAATTTGAATGTAGGACCAGATCATTTATCGCGCATACTTTCAGGAGAAGACATGGGGAATTTAGATGACAACTTACTAGATGCACAACTATTTGCAGTCAAAATGGTGGATGAATACTTTTTGGATATCGTGCAGTTTCTAAATATAGGAATGGCTCCATCAGAAATGACAGTTGAGAAAGAAATAACTGGTATTTAAAGAAATGGATTATCAGTTGATTGTAGGAAACTTATACAAGTTAGGTGTAGATGGAATACTAAGACGATGTGTTTTGGAACATGAAAGGTTTATGATACCCACATAAGTTCATGAAGTGATTGCAGGAGGACATTACACAGATAAAGCCTTTGCACCAAATTGTTTTTCTGCGGGGCTTTTGTAGTATTCTAGATATAAAATAGTATGAATAACATAAATATTTAGCTAGAAATGGCAAAGAAACAATGATATAACCAAAAAAATACCTGAATAACACTAGAAAGAGCACTTTGATTACCGATATCAATGTTCACTTGCCTCTTTGAGGGGGAAACCTCCAACATAGTAGATTTCTATTGCAATAATATCCAAGATAAGATTTCTCATATCTTGTACTTCTATTTATACTAAATCTATCTATCCAAAAGAACAATCTAGAGGAATATCCTTCTAGAAGCGAAAGCTTATATTAGGTCTTCTTACATTTGACTTATTCTTCATTATTTCTAGGCCTTATTAATATTGGCCTTTATTAAATTGAATTATATTAATCTACCTATGTGAGGGGTTAGGGAGGTTAGGTCCCTAACATTCCCTCCCCCTTGAAGAACAACCTTTTCCTCAAGGCTTCAGATGAGGGAATTGTTGTAGAATGGTGGTCGACTCCCAAGTGGCATATTTTGGAGGAGTATCTTTCCATTGGAATAACACTTCTTGGATCGTGCATTGACAGAGATAATTCTCTCTCTTGTGGTTGCAAGCATATGGAACCTTCTTCATCCAACTCAGGGAGACTAGTTTGAGTTTGGAACTTAGTTTGAATCACCTTTTTTAAGCATGAAACATGAAAAATAGGATGGATCTTCAACTGACTGGGTAGAGCTAACTGATAGGCCATCAATCCCACATGCTTGAGCACTATATAAGGAACATAAAATTTGGGCGCAAGTTTCAGACAATGTTGATATTTGAGTGAAGTCTGATTATAAGGTTGTAGTCGAATAAATACATGGTCCCCTTCAAAAAAATGGTGTTCAAAATGACCTTGATCTGCTTCTTTCTTCATGTGATTATGAGCCATGAAATTGTCTTACTTAAGGGAACAAAGAATAGCCTCGCAGATTGAAATATTTTTGTCAACCTCTTGAACCTTCGAGACCCACGACATATATGAGAGAATTGATGGAGGCTTTTGGCCATAGAATGCTTCAAAAGGAGTCATGTGAGTAGTTGTATGGTAAGATCTGTTGTACCACCATTCAGCTAGGGGTAACCATTGAGCCCACCTATTTTTCTACTCATATGAAAAACACCTAAAATATGTTTCCAAACACTTGTTGACAACTTCAGTATGGCCATCTGTATTGGGGCGATAGACAATGCTGAGATTCAATTGGGTCCATGTAGCTTCAACAATTCTTGCCAAAAATTGTTGGTGAAAGTGGGGTCTCTGTCAGAGACAATAGAATTAGGCATGCAATGAAGCTTGAAGATATTATCCATGAATATTTGAGCCACTATGGAGGCTATTAATGGGTGTCGAAGAGCAAAAAAATGAGAATATTTGGAGAGATGATTGATGACCACCATGATGACTGACTTATTGCCCGATTTAGGTAAGCCTACAATGAAGTCCATAGAAATATCTCACCAAATAGAAGGGGGAATTAGAAGTGGTTGGAGTGTTCATGGATCTTTGATAGTTTCTCCCTTGTTGCATTGACATACCTCACATTCAACCAAAAAGGTGCGGATGTCCTATTTCATACCCTCCCAGAAAAAAGAACGTTTGACCCATTCATAGGTTTTGGTAAATCTCGAATGAAGTTCAAAAAGCAATATGGATTTAAGTTGTGATTGCTTGCATAAATACAAATGGAATTTTTAGAGAAGCTCTTCATTATGCCAAGAGTACCCTGGAGAAATTAAAGAATTGTGTTGCAATTGGTGGAACAGTCTAGAAATTTTGGGGTCTTGCAACCATTCCTGACGAACAACTTGGAGATAATCTGGTACAATGAAGGAGAGGGAGAAAAGGGACCCATCTTATTCATATTTCCTGGAAAGAGCATCAACCACTACATTTTCCTCTCCCCTCTTGTAAATTATCTCATAATCATAGCCAAATAGCTTGTTCACCCATTTTGTTGCANCTGGTACAATGAAGGAGAGGGAGAAAAGGGACCCATCTTATTCATATTTCCTGGAAAGAGCATCAACCACTACATTTTCCTCTCCCCTCTTGTAAATTATCTCATAATCATAGCCAAATAGCTTGTTCACCCATTTTGTTGCAACGGGGATGAAATTCGATGTTCCAAGAAATACTTGAGACTCTGATGATCAGTTTTGATTTGGAATCATTGACCCAATAAATAAGGACGCCAAAAATCCATAGCATGCAGAATAGCTAATATTTCCTTTTCATAAATGGATTGGCCAAAATGTTGCTCTGAAATGTTTTTTCTAGTGAAGGCCAAGGGTCTGCCATCTTGCATGAGGATGACTCAAATTTATTTCTTGGAAGAATCACATTCCAATATGAATGTCTTTTTGAATTCTGGGAGTGCTCGGACAGGGGTCGATCACATAGCATATGTTAAGGCTTGGAAGTAATGGTCTGCAACTCAAGTCCAAGTTAAATCATTATTTTCAAGGAGGGAAGTGAGAGGATCTACAATCTTTCCATAATTCTGAACAAACTTTCTATAATAGCCTGTTAAACCCAGAAAACCATGCAGGATCTTAAGATTTTTAGGGTGAGTCCAATATTGCATAGATTCAATTTTCTTAGGATCCACTCGGACACCATCCTTTCCAACAATATGAACCAGGTATTCCACTTTTGAGGCACCAAAGGAACGTTTAGATTGTTTGAGGNAAACGTTGGTGCTTAGAGAGTAGATGGAGAACTTGATTCACATGGGAGAGATGGGATGACAAATTTTTACTATAGATGAGAACATCATCAAAGAAAACTAAGACAAAATGATAGAGAAAAGGACGGAAGACATGATTCATAAGACTTTGGAAAGTGGAAGGAGCATTACAAAATCCAAAGGGAATTACCAAGAATTCATAATGACCCTCATGAGTGCGAAATGCAGTCTTGGAGATGTATTCTTCTTTCATACAGATCTAGTGGTAGCCCGAATGTAGATCCAATTTGGTGAAGTACTGAGCACCACTCGATTCATCCAAGAGGTCATCAATGACAGGAATGGGAAATTTGTCTTTGATTGTGAGTTTGTTGAGGGTGCAGAAATCAAGACACATGCACCAATTACCTTCTTTCTTAAGTACCATGACCATGGGGGGAGAATAGGGGCTAGTATTGGGACGGATAACACCGAATTCTAGTAATTTATGAACAATTTTCACAATTTCATTCTTCTAGGAAAAGGGATGACGATAGGGATGAACATTGGGGCGAAGAATTCCCAGGATAAGAGGGATGGAATGATAATGGGTGCCATGGAAAGGGGGAAGTTCTTTGGGGGTGGTAAAAATAACTTGGTGGCGGGAGAGGATAGATTGGATTTTGGGATGCACAAAAGGTGTCTCAACAGCATGAATAGAGTGGATCTGGGGTATAATTCCCTAATGACATTTTTTCAAGATATTTTCCATGTGATGGGAACTGATGATCTCAGGGGAGCCTGTTGTGATGCCTTGGAACTTATAATGTTGTTCCTCCTTTTGAATTGCATGGTTACGTCCTTAAAATACATGAGAATGGGGTTGAGAGTGCGTAACCATTCAACACCAAGAACAATGTCACAACCACCCATGTCTATAGAAAACATATGGGATTTCAGGGGATACTGACCAATTTGGAGTCGCACATTTTTACATAGTCCCCCACATTTCATGGAACCACCATTATAAATCATCATTTGAAAATTATTGATGACACGGATGTAACAATTGACTTCTTGGGAAATGCGGTGATGAATAAATTTATGGGTGCTACCATTATCATAAAGGATGATGGATTTCCTATTTTTGATGTAACCAATTAATTTGAGAGCCTGGGGAGAAGAGAAGTCAGTGAGGGAATTAAGTGAAATCATTGGGTCAACTTCAGGTGGGTCAAAGGGTGGGGTGAGGTCATATAAAGATGGTGGTTCCTCCACAAGAGGAACAACTACATCTTCTTCAGAAATATCCTCAGTCACAACCATAAAAGTATTTGTTCCTTACACTTGTGCCTGAGAAAATATTTGTCGTCACAATTATGACAAAGACCCTTGAGTTGACGTTCAACCATTTCATCTCTAGTTAATTTCTAGATCTTGAGGGGAGTTGAAGGAGGAGAAAAATTGGTGGGTTCAGGGCGAGGAGGAAAGGAGGTTTTGCAGGTTTGGGAGGAGACAATCTATTTGGCTTCCTTGGCTCGTTTAGTAGATTCCAACCAAGTCTGGGGGCATGCCATGAGAACATGGGCATGAATTTCATCTTTGAGGCCGCTGATAAAGAATTACCTAAAGAAAGCATCTAACATGCCCTTCGTTTTGAAATCCAAGTGCTCAAATGCGGAAATAAATTCTTCCATTGTCCCAGAGTTCTTTAACTTGGTCAAATGACATAAATGGTGGGTGTAAGAGTTAAAGAGGTCATAAAGTTTATCCACAAAATGTGTCCAAGCAACATACCCTTAGCATGACTTTTTTCACCATTTCCACCATTTCCATCGTTCTAGATCCAGATATAGGACACCATAACAAAGCTTGGCTAAATCATTAGTAATTCCATGCAAAGATAAATAATGTTCCATTTGGGTGACTTAGCCTGTGGGATCTGATCCATCAAATTTGTTCATCTCAATTCTCGGAGGGTGAAGGTCTCGAGAAAAGTGGGTAGTATGAGGATCTTGGTAATGAGAAGATTCATGGTCATCCTGATAAGATGGTTTTTCAGAAGAGGAAGGGTTTTGGAAACAACCCATGAAGTGTTCAAAGGTGGATTTGAGGCCTTTTACGTATTTGAGGTCTTCGATGTGGGAACATTGTTCGTTGAGGATATCAATAGCTAAATTGATTGAGCTAATGTTGGCACTGATAGTCTTGATGTCCTTGTTCTGGTGGGTGTCAATAATCAAGGTATTTATTTCTTGGGCTCTTGTGGTAGCCATTTGAAAAAAGGGGCAGGAAAATGGTATAGGGGAAAGAAAAGGGGTCTGGAGGGGTGGGTGGGACCATTGAGAAGAAGGGTTTCAAATAATAGGTATCACTGCAATCAGGGAGAAAATGGGGATCCAATGGGATAAGGGATAAATAAGGGCCGGGTCCACAAATATAATTATGTTAAAAAGGGTAGGTATCACTAGAATCGGGAAAAAGAGAGGAACCTAATGAGATAGGTCCCAAATAATTGTGCCAGCGGGACCACAATACTCTTTTTTTTTATTCGTGTGAAGTTATACTCCAGCCTAAATAATATTGTAGTGACGAAATGCACAAATAGTTAACATAAATAAATGTGTAGTAATTTCCTAGCCAAAATGCAGAAGGCACAGTTGAGTGGCAATATATCTTGTCTATTCTGGGTTTTTTTTTTGTCCCCAGGGTTAGGATATTCATGGTTTTTATAGAAAAGGGATTTCCCTATGTTATATCTCTTTGATATATGTGCAAGGTCCAATAGTAGTACTCAACCCAATATCTCATGGCACCAACTAAGGAGGATAGATCGTTCCCTTATCCATACTACCCAACTATCGACCAAGTACTATAGAGTATCTTCCTGAGTGTTATTCTCAGTGGCACTATAACAATCAAGAATTCGATCCGTTTATCTATGGAGAGATTCTGGAAATCTAGGCCGATTTGTATATAGGTGTTGTCTGATGAGATACCACTCGAAGGGGTACCAACAGGGGTTACAAGGGTGGCCAAAAAATGTGCACTTGAGTACCACTTGTATTTCCTGCATGTATGACTCTATGACCACAGTTTTGTGCGTGTAATGACAAATATTTGTAGCTTAAGACGTTGGAATACGTCTCTACGCTGAAAAAAATGAACCCACAATTTTCTGTCGAAGAACGTTCTCTGATACCACTTGTATTATTCCAGATATAAAATAGTATGCATAACATAAATATTTAGCTAGAAATGGAAGAGAAACAATGATATAACCAGAAAAATACCATAATAATACCAGAATAACACCAGAAAGAGAAATTTGATTATTGATAGCAATGTTCACTTGCCTCTTTGATGGGGAAACCTCCAGCAGAGCAGAGCTCTATTACAATAATATCCAAGACAATATTTCTCATGCCCTCTACTTCTATTTATACTAAATCTATCTATCCAAAATAACAATCTAGAGAAAGATCCTTCTAGAAGCAGAAGCTTCTATTAGGTCTTCTTACATTTGATTTATTCTTCCTTATTTCTAGGCCTTATTAATATTGGCCTTTATTACATGGAATTATATTATTCTACATACATGAGGGGTTAGGGAGGTTAAGTCCCTAACAACTTTGGTGGCCCACACTTCATAAACATGATAAAGAGCATTGTCAGACATGCGATGTTTGTCAAAGGGTGGGAAAAACATCTAGGAGGGATGAAATGCCTTTAAATTCATATATTACATTTCAAGGATTTGATAAATGGGCCATAGACTTTGTGGATCCAATCAACCCACAAGCAAGAAGATCAGGGGCAAGGTACATAATCACCGTGATGAAGTATTTGACCAAATGGGAAGAAGAAACACCAATCATAAACTACATCGCGAAGACTGTTGCACGATTTCTATTTGAGAATGTAGTCACATGATTTTGATGTCCGCACATATTACTCAGTGATCAAGGAACACGGTTCCTGAATAAACCAATTACAACATTAAATGAGGAGTTTCAAATTCATCACCAAAAGAGTACCCCATATCATCCTCATGCCAATGGGACAGTAGAATCTTTTAATAAAATCCTCGAGAATTCTTTGACAAAGATATGCAACGTAGGAAGAGATGATTGGGATTAAGAGTTCATGCAGTTTAATGGGCTTACATGACTACAAGTAAAAGGTTGACAGGGTAGATACCTTTCAGGTTGGTCTATGGGAAAGAAGTAGTGATGCCAATGGATTGTATTCTACCTATCCTACACGTTGCAACAATTATTGATTTTTCAGACTTGGGCGTAGTAGAGGATAGATTATCACAGTTGGTACAATTTGGGGAAAATTGGTTTGTCGCAGGTTTCCATCAGCAAGTGAAGAAGGAAAGAGAGAAGGCATGTAATGATAAACACATTAAACAGAAAAATTTCCAAGTGGGAGACTTAGTATTACTCTATGACAATAAGTTTATGTAGCACCCAAGGAATTTTTTAATGCATTGGTTAGGACCCTATGTGATTCAACATGTGACAGAGGCAGTTGCTGCGTAGTTGGAAACCTTGAATGGATAAGTCGTTGGAGGAATTGTGAATGGGAGTCGGCTGGAACTCTATAGAGACGGTTGACTGTCTGTGCAGTAAGATGGATTGTGCCAGTACACATGTATTATAGTAATTGTACTATAGTAGGGAGGTAAAACAAAAAAAAACATATAAAAAGTAGAAAAAGGAAGAAAAACAAATAAAAAGGAGATACATAAAAAGAAAGAGATTACAGAGTACAAAGACATAAGAAATTGCGAAGAAGGAATGATTTTCACAATATTGGGATGAGACTGCGTTGATTAAGAAAATAATACACATAAGCAAAAGACCGCGAAGTAGGAAAACATGGATGTAAGAAAAATTTCACAATATAGTACTGACAAGACCATTAAAGGCATTAAATCAAGGAAATGATGGCTACAAAGTGGTAATGACAGATCATAAATACATCGTATAATCTTAAATGATAAAATTCATCAGGAATCACAACAAATTGGCAGTATGAGGAAAAAATCAAATGACAGATTTGGTAATAAAGTAGCATTTATTTAACCATTCATCAACCCCATTGTCATATTCGACAAGTTAGTTAAGGTGTGAAGGGACATGAATAGTTGGCATGGTGGCACAAATGCATTTGAGGATTGCCAAGCCTTAGTTATTGTTATTACGATCTATGAGCATATAGAGCGATCCAGAGCGAACTAGAGCCGACTCAGAGCCGAACTACAGTCACACCTGAACCAACACAGATCAAGTAAAGAAACATGTCGCATGGAACAATGGCACCACCGAAAGTTGGAGCTCCATCAACAACAACATGAAAGAAATTAAAGCAACCACCAGTTTCACCAGAGGTCGAGGAAGCTCCAGGAGCTTCGACTTTGCAAGAAATTTTTCAAAGGGACTATATACCATTACAAAAAGACAATGCACCTTAATTTAAAGTACCTGCAAATGGAAAATACCCATTGGCCACAACAACAATCCCACCTGGTGTAAGTGTTGAAGGGGACATGTTAAGAAATATTACCGCCCTGAAGTTTGTAGACTACGATATCACAGACAAGAAGAATTTTCCTGACCTGGCATACTAGGCACAAGAGAAATATTACTCAAACCGCAAACGTGGGAAACATGACTTGAGAAATCAGGGATATTGAATCTACAATATATTCCACACTTTGGACATAGCCTGGAAATAAACACCCATGTCAAGTTACTACTCAGTTGCATCCATAGTGGAATTTTGTGGCTTGAACCACCAGTATCAATTGATAGCTAACTAATTGCGTGGATTGCAGGGTTACCAAAAGCAGGAATGGATTTGGCCACATTGTTCAACAAAGAGGGGGAGAAAGTGCAATTAGAAGCCATAAAGGATAAGTTTCACACTTTCAGGGGAAAAAGGGGGTTGGATGTTGCGAACATCAACGATGATGATGTCCTGTTTTCAATGAAGGTGATGGCCTGCAAATTGTTGAGGAAGTGTCACAAAGATGAAGTGTCTGCTTCCATAATTGCAGCCGCAGAAAAGTGCACGGAGGGGGTCCAACTGAATTTGGCCACATTCTTGGTGAATCAATTTTTGAAAGACTGAGTAGAGGCCCAGGAGAAAGGCACAAAGTTTCATTATGCCTGGATTCTTAGTTTGATTGTGCTAGTAGGATGGAAGGAACCAGGTTATTACCAATGTATGAGAACAACCAGTAAAGGAAATGCAGTTGCACAGTATGCCAACTTATGACATATAAAAAAAAAAGAGGAGACAAATAGATAACAATGTGAAATTCTTTGTCTCCATTGACACAATAAGTTACATCATAGAACATACACTGTGCATCAAAACCTAGATGGTGGAAACATACCAGGATATTGCATGATTCAAGGCAGGGATGCACCATATGTGAATTCGGGCAGAAAAAGGACCCTGTGTGCCAATGACTACCAACCAACTACAGATTGACAACCAATGATGTATGCATGATCATTGATGATTGGGACGACGAGTGGAAAATCCCATCAGAACAAACGAGCCACTCGGAAGAGGAAGAAGAACAGGACATGAATGAAGAAGAATTAGACGAAGAATAGGGAAATGGGAAAAAAATGGTGAAGGGGATATGCCAGGACCATCAGTAGGAGAATTGTAGTCCACAATTCTGAAAGCAGGAGTAAAATGAAAGGACAAGGGGAAGGATCCAGTAGGAGGTTCACACAAGAAGACGAAATCGCACAAGGTACCCCCTATATATAATTTGATCGATGACAACATGTACTGAATTGGATACTAGGTATGGGATGTCGTAGAAGAGGTCATGGAGGAAACTATGAGAAAACAAGAAGAACAACATCAAGAGGTGCAAGATCAGCTGGTATCATTACAACAACTCTTGGAAGAAGCCAAAATAACACCAAAGCATAGATAGGGGGAAGGACCATCCATCAGTGTGGTTGGGGAAATACAAACTGCCCATATACCTTTAACCAAGTTAAGAGCTAGGTATATAATGTTATGAATCGAGACGGATGCAATCGAGTTACCAACACCTGAATTGAAAGAACATATGAAAAGAATAAGTCACCTAAATATATTGGTGTCACACATGCTTATACACATACTATGGAGCTTGCAAGTAGGTATGTTGCATGAAATTCGGCTCCATACAGATGAAGCAAATAGAGAAATGACAAAAGTGATCGATGAAAGGGCTCAGTTACAGCAACAATGTGCAACTTATCTACAATAAAAGAGAGAAATTGAAGGGAAAGTGGAAGTAGCGATGAAATAAAATACTGAGGCCAAGGAAAGGGCTGAGAAAGATTTAAAAGAGAAGGATGAATTTGGTGTACCAGGCACAAGATCAATATTACTCGAACCATAGACGTGGGAAACATGACTTGAGAAATCAAGGATATTGAATCTACTAGAAATTCCACACTTTGGACATAGCTTGGAAATAAATGCTCTTGTCAAGTTACTACTCAGTTGCATCCATGGTGGAACATTGTGGCTTGACCCATCGGTATCAATTGATACCCAACTAATTGTGCAGATCACAGGGTTACCGAAAGCAGGAGTGGATCTGACCACATTGTTCAACAGATCAGGGGAGAAAGCGCAATTAGAAGCCATGAAGGAGAAGTTTCACACCTTGAGGAGAAAAGGGGGGTTGGATGTTGTGAACGTCAATGTTGACAGTGTCCAGTTTGCAATGCAGGTTTTGGCCTGCGTATTTCTGAGGAAGTGTCACAAGGATGAAGTGTCTGCTGTCGTAATTGCAGCTGCAGAAAAGTGCATGGAGGGGGTCCAACTGAATTTGGCCACATTCTTGGTGAATCAATTTTTGATAGACTAAGTAGAGGCCCATGAGAAAGGAAACAAGTTTCAATATGTTTGGATTCTTATTTTGATTGTTCTGGTAGGATGCAAGGAACTAGGTTATTACCAACATATGAGAACAACCAATAAAGGAAATCCAGTTGCATGATATGCCAACTTATGACATATAACAAACAAAAGGAGAAAAATAGATAATAATGTGATATTCTCTATCTACTTTGACACAACAAGGTACATCATAGAACATACATTGTGCATCACAACCCAAATGGTGGAAACATACTAGGATATTGCATTACTCAAAGCAGGGTTGCACCATATGTACATTTAGGCCAAAAGGGACCCTCCATGCCAATGACTACCAACCAACTACATATTGACAACCGATGTTGTATGCCTCATTTCTAATGATTGGGAAGATGAGTGGAAAATCCCATTAGAACAAACGAACCACTCAGAAGAGGAAGAAGAAAAAGACATGGATGAAGAAAAAATAGACGAAGGATATGGAAATGGGAAAAAATGGTGAAGGGGATATGCCATGACCATTAGTAGGAGAAGCGAAGTCCACAGTTCCCAAAGAAGGAGTAAAACAAAAGGACAAGGGAAAGGATCGAGCAGGAGGTGCACGTAAGAAGATGAAAGCGCACAAGGTACCCCCTATATATAATTTGACCGATGATGACATGGACTGAATTGGTTACGAGGTACGAGATGTCGCAAAAGAGGTCATGGAGGAAACTATGAGAAAACACGCAGAATGACACCAAAAGGTGTAGGATCAGCTGGTAGCATTACAACAACTCTTGGAAGCAACCAGAATAACACCAGAGTATAGATAGGGGGAAGGACCATCCACACGTCTGATTGGGGAACCACAAACTGTCCATATACCTGTGACTGAGTTAGGAGCTGGGTGCATAACGTTATGAATCGAGACAGACACAATCGAGTTCCCAACACCAAATTACAAGAACATATGAAAAAAATAATTCACCTAAATATATTGGTGTCACATATGCTTATACACATACTACATAGCTTGCAAGTAGGTATGTTGCATGAAATTTGGCTCCATGCAGATGAAGCAAACAGAGAAATGACAAAAGTGATCGATGAAAGTGCTCAATTGCAGCATCAATATGCAACTTCTCTACAACAAAAGAGCGAAATTGAATGACAAGTGGAAGGAGCGATGAAATAAAATACTGAGGCCGAGGAAAGGGCCAAGAAATATTTAAAAGAGAAGGATGAAGTCGAGATAATGGTGTAGAATACACAAGCGGTCGTCCAAAAGTTGTACAAGGAAATTCAAGAAGTATCAATAGTAGTAGAGGCTACTATGGAAGAGCAGGTATTGAAAATTAGCGAAGTCATCAAAGGATTCTACACAAGGACTATGGAATTGCAATCATAGACAGTGCCAGGAACACCACCAGAGATAAAGGTAGGAAGAGAGAGAACAACAATGGTGATAGTAGAAAACATCAAGAATATGGAGGAAGAATCCACAAAACTCTGCGAGGAAAGTGCACAAATATGGACAGAGTTCGTAGAAGACCAAAAAATGAAGGTCGTGGAAGCAAAATTAAGGGATGCATAGGAAAAGGTGCAAAACTATTCAGAGATTATAAACACCCTTCCACCGGCTGAACGAATGATGACAATTTTGGCACAGAGGTAGTCATACATGGAAGTGGAAAAGATTCGGGATGAACAAAATATCCTTCAACACCGATTATGACCACTGCAAGAAGAAGAACTTAAGGTAATATGAGAACTAGCAACCACGCAGGGCAAGGTGAAGCAAGCAACACCTGACATAGAAGAAAAGATTACATCCTTGATTCCGCAGGGTGTATGTAATATCCCTCGGCCAAACCCAATTGTAAATGTAGTGTAAGTGTACTTAAGCTGGTGAGTTGTTTTGACATCATTTTATAATGCACCTTTCATGGAATAGTGCACGCATGTACTACATAGTAAAATGATGTAGTTTGCACATTCTCGGATACCGTGCGCAGTAACTAAAGTGTGCACAATATGGAGGTCAATGAGCCTTGTGTATATGATATGTGTTATAGGCTGGTGAGCCAGTTATTATAAGCTAGGATGCTTATGTTTTGGAATTAGGCCAGAGCGCCTAGATGTTAAAGGCCAATGCACCTATTTTGTATATGTCTCATGATTAATATAAAATATATCGTTGCGTGAAGACCGACCATGATAAAAGAGATGGAGGACTAAACTTCACCAGTTAGGGAAAGGGAGGGCCAAAAGTTAAGGGAAAGGGCTAAGCTAGAGTGCTTAAGCAAAAAGGGAATATTATATTAATATTTCTTAAAACATAAAGTATGGATAATTATTTTATCCTAAGTCTAAAGTTGGGGACAAGTGGATGAAAGTAGCTTCCAACATGACAAGTGTCATGTTGGGGACATACATACATATCGTGGGGACTTATCCCATTTTCACATTTTTCCATCATTCTTATGATCATCTCTCCCATGATCCTCTCCATCATTCAGCCATCTAGTCAATGATTCTGAGACCATTTTTCACTCACCCAGTCAGTTATCCTTCAGACAATCATTTCACTGTATCTGAGCATGTTCTCCATAACCATTTTTCCTGTTGATGTACCTGGTTAGCTTGGGAATGAGATTGAAGAAGCGGGTTGTCAGGCCCATGGAAAATTGAAGAGGCGGGTTGTCTAAGCAATGAGAAATTCTCTGAGAGAGAGAATTGTTGGGGAATTAATTTCTTGAAGGTGCTAAACTGTAGCTACAGTGCTATGAGACTTCCTGTCTATCCTATTGTTGAAGACCTGGAAGGGAAGTGGGGCAACCAAGGGACTATTGAGAAGAAAAGGGGCACACTTCCTTGGGTGGGACAAGCATGTGGGGAATGAGAGGTTGTCGTTTGTTAGTTGAGTGAGAACTTGAGACAGAGTCTTTCCTATTGTCTATGAACCTTTAGCCTGGTTAGGAATCCCTTTACCCGGGTGGAGTTTAGTCCCAGCTCGGGGGTGACTCACTGTTGAGAGTGATGAACAGTGTAGTATGAGGCTGGGAGGTTCATGGATGGTCTGTACACAGTTGGTGACAATATTTCCAAGATAAGTACCAACCGTGTAAAAAATTTACATGTTGCATTGTTATTTATGTGCTTATGTTACGGTTTTATCATATGTGTGATTATAACTATTTGTATGTTTATGGGTATTTCCCCTGTATATGTTGCATGTCTTTGTTTATTGTTATTTCAGTATGAAATCGTATATTTACATAATGTAATTGTTTTTTTATGTTTATATGTAAATATTCTGCAAGAGTTTTGTATGTATATGTTATAATTGCATGCACTTTGAAGAGAAAATTTATGTGGCATAGCTCAGTTGAATACTGGGTATGTTACAGTATGTTCCACAGTGAGAGAATGAAAGTGTTCCCTCATGTAGCATGGCCCAGCCATGGTGGTCATGGACATTACAATATGGTATCAGAGCTTCAGTTCCAACACTAAGCCTGGATGGGCCAGAAAAGTTCAGTTGAAGAAAATATTCCCAGAAGATTAATTTGGAAGTGGCCAGAATTTGAGTCACAGAGTGTCCATGGTAAATTTTGGCCCCACACGGAAAACGTTGGCGTGCAGGTGCGCGCGGTAAATTGTGGCATCGTGTGGAAGAGTATTGTGTACGGATGCACGTGCTGAATTTAGCATTGCACGGTGAGCGTACACATAGTAATGAGCACGTGGTGTGTGCAACATTGAAAAGCACATAGGAGTTTGGTTTGTGTGCGTATAGTATGAGTATAAGTTGTCTCGTGACAGTGTAGTCAATGGTACGTGCAAATTATTGTGCGCAGTGGGGCATATTGAACTTTGGCATGGTGCAATGCATAGGGAGAAATGCATGTGGAATATTAATGTGCGATATCAAGACTGTGCACAGTGGATATTGGCGCACAACGCAAAAGTAGTGCGCCCAAGTTATTGGCGTGACGGAGAAGAAATGCATAGTGGATATAGGTGCTTGGAAGCATGATTTATCTTGTAGTATTGTTATGCATGATAAATATGGGTGTACAGGTTGAATTGTTTTGTGCGCGTGAAGTCGTTGGAAAGGTGATGAGTCTGAATTTAATAGAAAATTTGCACAATATTAGAGGAAAAAGAAACACACAACCGCATCAGAGCATTATTTAAAATGAATTTAGAGTTGGTTTGTGAAGACATAAATATAGCCTAAATTGCTAATCGAGAGCATCTCAGAAATGAATTCAAGGTTTTATATTCCTCTGATTCAGACAGATGGAAGTGAAATATAAGCTAACAAGAAAAGCATGCTATGAGAGAAAACAAGACTCACAACACCACCAGTTAGAATCTTGTAATAAACAATCCAAAATACACTTATGTATATATATATATATATAATCATATTAATCCCAAAATTACAAAAAGGGAAGGATAACAGTTATCCTATTGTAAGGGGACCGTTTAAGAACGAGCATATCATCTCTGGAGTCCCTTACCTCTACTACCATCTGACCAAAAATTGTTGAAATGTACTTTTATTCGAGGATTCATTTCAACTTAGCGATCTCCTCTTTTAAAGTATCTAACCAGACCGGTTGATTCTCTCCAACAGTTTCAGTCGTTTCAACGATGGTTTCTTTCTTATGTCCCTTGCTCTGTTTCTTCTTAACAGTTGGTTTGTTGATGATCAAATCCCTCATAGTGGGATTCATCTTGGCGTCCAATTTAGAATCTGTGGTAGGTTCAGTGTGAAACTTTGTCTCCAGTATCTGCGTGATTATCCTTTCCTTCTTACTCGCAGGAAAATCTATCATGTCTCCAGAAGAACCAGTCTCACTGGTTATAGATTTTTCCATGTACCTCAATTTCGTGGACACCAAAATGTTTTTTTTTACAGAGATCAGAAGGTCGAACCAAATCTGAAGATTACTCGAGATATGGATAACATGGAGCCTCCATACTTGAGATTTGTTATTTATAGATTCCCAATCATGAATCATAGGCAGAATTACGTACAAATACATTGATTGTCATGCACGGTTAATTCATTTCAAATGATTAGCTTTTGAGTTTGTTATATGGAGGCGTTCACTTGACGTCATATGGTTGTGAAGTACAAAATGAGTAAAATGGGTGATCTGACTAGCCTTCGCTCATTCCACGAGTGGTGGTTTTGACATATTGAAGCACGTGACATCGAGACTTTGGAAAAAGTGGTTTCAGGAAATCGCTTTTCACCCAGATGTATCTCTGAAGACGGTGCATATCTATGTTGTCAAGACTTGGGTCTTATCTAGAATTGTCATGGTGATAACACCATGGAATCAGGGGAAATAATTCTGATGTATATATTAAACCAAAATGGTTCATATTTTTCATGAATGGTTGAATTAGTTAGCCTGATAAGTTTTGATGGTTGCACGCTTTGCATAATTAGCAACAACTAGATTAGACCATATCAGTGCAAAGTCCATAGGAATGGAAGAGGCACAAGAGAATTACAGTCAACAAGATGAGAGAAAAGGGATGGATGTCCATTTGGGAATTGAAGGAACAAACTCCAATGGACATGGAGAAGAAAGGAATGAAAACATGAATATGGCAGAGACCATTAAAAATTTGCAGAAGGATGTCCAAAGCCATAAGGCTAATAATGAAAGGATTATGAG
>SNQJ01S0018661.1:25286-51636 GCA_010110895.2 Picea sitchensis | reverse complement strand
TCTTACATTTGATTTATTCTTCCTTATTTCTAGGCCTTATTAATATTGGCCTTTATTACATGGAATTATATTATTCTACATACATGAGGGGTTAGGGAGGTTAAGTCCCTAACAACTTTGGTGGCCCACACTTCATAAACATGCTAAAGAGCATTGTCAGACATGCGATGTTTGTCAAAGGGTGGGAAAAACATCTAGGAGGGGTGAAATGCCTTTAAATTCATATATTACATTTCAAGGATTTGATAAATGGGCCATAGACTTTGTGGATCCAATCAACCCATAAGCAAGAAGATCAGGGGAAAGGTACATAATCACTGCGACGAAGCATTTGACCAGATGGGAAGAAGAAACACCAATCATAAACTACATCGTGAAGACAGTTGCGCGATTTCTATTTGAGAATGTAGTCACATGATTTTGATGTCCACACATATTACTTAGTGATCAAGGAACACGGTTCCTGAATAAACCAATTGCAACATTAAATGAGGAGTTTCAAATTCATCACCAAAAGAGTACCGCATATCATCCTCAGGCCAATGGGACAGTAGAATATTTTAATAAAATCCTCGAGAATTCTTTGACAAAGATATGCAACGTAGGAAGAGATGATTGGGACTTAAGAGTTCCTGCAGTTTAATGGGCTTACATGACTACAAGTAAAAGGTTGACAGGGTAGATACCTTTCAGGTTGGTCCATGGGAAAGAAGTAGTGATGCTAATGGATTTTATTCTACCTATCCTGCACGTTGCAACAATTATTGATTTTTCAGACTTGGGCGTAGTAGAGGATAGATTATCACAGTTGGTACAATTTGGGGAATATCGGTTTGTCGCAGGTTTCCATCAGCAAGTGAAGAAGGAGAGAGAGAAGGCATGTAATGATAAACACATTAAATAGAAAAATTTCCAAGTGGGAGACTTAGTATTACTCTATGACAATAAGTTTATGTAGCACCCAAGGAATTTTTGAATGCATTGGTTAGGACCCTATGTGATTCAACATGTGACAGAGGCAGTTGCTGCGTAGTTGGAAACCTTGAATGGATAAGTCCTTGGAGGAATTGTGAATGGGAGTCGGCTGGAACTCTATAGAGACGGTTGACCATCTGTGCAGTAAGATGGATTGTGCCAGTACACATGTATTATAGTAATTGTACTATAGTAGGGAGGTAAAACAAAAAAAAACAAATAAAAAGTAGAAAAAGAAAGAAAAACAAAAAAAAGGAGATACATAAAAAGAAAGAGATTACAGAGTACAAAGACATAAGAAATTACGAAGAAGGAATGATTTTTGCAATATTGGGATGAGACTGCATTGATTAAGAAAATAATACACATAAGCAAAAGACCGCGAAGTAAGAGAACACAGATGTAAGAAAAATTTCACAATATAGTACTAACAAGACCGTTAAAGGCATTAAATCAAGGAAATGATGGCTACAAAGTGGTAATGACAGATCATAAAGACATCGTATAATCTTAAATGATAAAATTCATCAGGAATCACGACAAATTGGCAGTATGAGGAAAAAAATCAAATGACAGATTTGGTAATAAAGTAGCATTTATTTAACCATTCATCAACCCCATTGGCATATTTGACAAGTTAGTTAAGGTGTGAAGGGACATGAATAGTTGGCACGGTGGCACAAATGTATTTGAGGATTGCCAAGCCTTAGTTATTGTTATTACGATCTATGAGCATATAGAGCGATCCAGAGCGATCCAGAGCTGACTCAGAGCCGCACTACAGTCGCACCTGAACCAACACAGATCGAGTAAAGAAACATGTCGCACAGAACAATGGCACCACTGAAAGTTGGAGCTCTATCAACAACAACATGAAAGAAATTGAAGCAACCACCAGTTTCACCAGAGGTTGAGGAAGATCCAGGAGCTTCGACTTTGCAAGAAATTTTTCAAAGGGACTATATACCATTACAAAAAGACAATGCACCTTAAGTTAAAGTACCTGCAAATGGAAAATACCCATTGGCCACAACAACAATCCCACCTGGTGTAAGTGTTGAAGGGGACATGTTAGGAAATATTACCGCCCTGAAGTTTGTAGACTACGATATCACAGACAAGAAGAATTTTCCTGAGCTGACATACCAGGCACAAGAGAAATATTACTCAAACCGCAAACGTGGGAAACATGACTTGAGAAATCAAGGATATTGAATCTACAAGAGATTCCACACTTTGGACATAGCCTAGAAATAAACACCCATGTCAAGTTACTACTCAGTTGCGTCCATAGTGGAATGTTGTGGCTTGAACCACCAGTATCAATTGATAGCTAACTAATTGCACGGATCGCAGGGTTACCCAAAGAAGGAATGGATTTGGCCACATTGTTCAACAAAGAGGGGGAGAAAGCGCAATCAGAAGCCATAAAGGATAAGTTTCACACTTTCAGGGGAAAAAGGGGGTTGGATGTTGTGAACATCAACAATGACGGTGTCCCGTTTTCAATGAAGGTGATGACCTGCAAATTGTTGAGCAAGTGTCACAAGGATGAAGTGTTTGCTTCCATAATTGCAACCGCAGAAAAGTGCACGGAGGGGGTCCAACTGAATTTGGCCACATTCTTGGTGAATCAATTTTTGACAGACTGAGTAGAGGCCTAGGAGAAAGGCACAAAGTTTCATTATGCCCAGATTCTTAGTTTGATTGTGCTGGTAGGATGGAAGGAACCGGGTTATTACCAATGTATGAGAACAACCAGTAAAGGAAATGCAGTTGCACGGTATGCCAACTTATGACATATAAAAAACAAAAGGAGACAAATAGATAACAATGTGAAATTCTTTGTCTCCGTTGACACAATAAGGTACATCATAGAACATACATTGTGCATCAAAACCTGGATGGTGGAAACATACTAGGATATTGCGTGATTCAAGGCAGGGATGCATCATATGTGAATTCAGGCCAAAAAAGGACCCTGTGTGCCAATGACTACCAACCAACTACAGATTGACAACCAATGATGTATGCATGATCGTTGATGATTGGGATGACGAGTGGAAAAACCCATTAGAACAAATGAGCCACTCAGAAGAGGAAGAAGAACAAGACATGAATGAAGAATAATTAGACAAAGGATAGGGAAATGGGAAAAAAATGGTGAAGGGGATATGCCAGGACCATCAGTAGGAGAAGTGTAGTCCACAATTCCGAAAGCAGGAGTAAAACGAAAGGACAAGGGGAAGGATCTAGTAGGAGGTGCGCACAAGAAGACGAAATCGCACAAGGTACCCCCTATATATAATTTGACCAATGACAACATGTACTGAATTGGCTACTAGGTACGGGATGTCGCAGAAGAGGTCATGGAGGAAACTATGAGAAAAAAAGAAGAACAATATCAAAAGGTGCAAGATCAATTGGTATCATTACAACAACTCTTGGAAGAAGACAAAATAACACCAGAGCATAGATAGGGGGAAGGACCATCCATCAGTGTGGTTGGGGAAATACAGACTGTCCATATACCTTTAACTGAGTTAAGAGTTGGGTATATAATGTTATGAATCGAGACGAATGCAATCGAGTTCCCAACACCTGAATTGCAAGAACATATGAAAAGAATAAGTCACCTAAATATATTGGTGTCACAGATGCTTATACACATACTACGACGCTTGCAAGTAGGTATGTTGCATGAAATTCGGCTCCATACAGATGAAGAAAATAGAGAAATGACAAAAGTGATCGATGAAAGGGCTCAATTACAGCAACAATATGCAACTTCTCTACAACAAAAGAGAGAAATTGAAGGGCAAGTGGAAGTAGCGATGAAATAAAATATTGAGGCCAAGGAAAGGGCCGAGAAGGATGAGGTTGGCGTACCAGGCACAAGATCAATATTATTCGAACCATAGACGTGGGAAACATGACTTGAGAAATCAAGGATATTGAATCTACTAGAAATTCCACACTTTGGACATAGCCTGGAAATAAATGTTCTTGTCAAGTTACTACTCAGTTGCATCCATGGTGGAACGTTGTGGCTTGACCCATCGGTATCAATTGATACCCAAATAATTGTGTGGATCACAGGGTTACCGAAAGAAGGAGTGGATCTGACCACATTGTTCAACAAATCAGGGGAGAAAGCGCAATTAGAAGCCATGAAGGAGAAGTTTCACACCTTGAGGGGAAAAAGGGGGTTGGATATTGTGAACGACAATGATGACAGTGTCCAGTTTGCAATGCAGGTTTTGGCCTGCGGATTTCTGAGGAAGTGTCACAAGGATGAAGTGTTTGCTGCCGTAATTGCAGCCGCAGAAAAGCGCATGGAGGGGGTCCAACTGAATTTGGCCACATTCTTGGTGAATCAATTTTTGATAGACTAAGTAGAGGCCCTTGAGAAAGGAAACAAGTTTCAATATGTTTGGCTTCTTATTTTGATTTTGCTGGTAGGATGCAAGGAACTGGGTTATTACCAACATATGAGAACAACCAATAAAGGAAATGCAGTTGCACAATATGCTAACTTATGACATATAACAAACAAAAGGAGAAAAATAGATAATAATGTGATATTCTCTATCTACTTTGACACAATAAGGTACATCATAGAACATACATTGTGCATCACAACCCAAACGGTGGAAACATACCAGGATATTGCGTTATTCAAAGCAGGGTTGCACCATATGTACATTTAGGCCAAAAGGGACCCTCCATGCCAATGACTACCAACCAACTACATATTGACAGCCGATGATGTATGCCTGATCACTAATGATTGGGAAGACGAGTGGAAAATCCCATTAGAACAAACGAACCACTCAGAAGAGGAAGAAGACCAAGACATGGATGAAGAAAAAATAGACGAAGGATAGGGAAATGGGAAAAAATGGTGAAGGGGATATGCCATGACCATCAGTAGGAGAAGCACAGTCCACAGTTCCCAAAGAAGGAGTAAAACGAAAGGAAAAGGGGAAGGATCCAACAGGAGGTGCGCGCAAGAAGATGAAAGCGCACAAGGTACGCCCTATCTATAATTTGACCAATGATGACATGGACTGAATTGGTTACAAGGTACGGGATGTCGCAAAAGAGGTCATGGAGGAAACTATGAGAAAACAAGCAGAACGGCACCAAAAGGTGCAGGATCAGCTAGTAGCATTACAACAACTCTTGGAAGCAACCAGAATAACACCAGAGTATAGATAGGGGGAAGGACCATCCACTAGTCTGATTGGGGAACCACAAACTGTCCATCTACCTGTGACCGAGTTAGGAGCTGGGCGCATAACATTATGAATTGAGACAGACACAATCGAGTTCCCAACACCAAATGGCAAGAACATATGAAAAAAATAATTCACCTAAATATATTGGTGTCACAGATGCTTATACACATACTACATAGCTTGCAAGTAGGTATGTTGCATGAAATTTGGCTCCATGCAGATGAAGCAAACAGAGAAATGACAAAAGTGATCGATGGAAGTGCTCAATTGCAGCAACAATATGCAACTTCTCTACAACAAAAGAGCGAAATTGAATGACAAGTGGAAGGAGCGATGAAATAAAATACTGAGGCCAAGGAAAGGGCTGAGAAATCTTTAAAAGAGAAGGATGAAGCTGAGATAATGGTGTAGAATACACAAGCGGTCGTCCAAAAGTTGTACAAGGAAATTCAAGAAGTATCAATAGTAGCAGAGGCTACTATGGAAGAGCAGGTATTGAAAATTAGTGAAGTCATCAAAGGATTCTACACAAGGATTGTGGAATTGAAATCATAGACAGTGCCAGGAACACCACCAGAGATAAAGGTAGGAAGAGAGAGAACAACAATGGTGATAGTAGAAAACATTAAGAATATGGAGGAAGAATCCACAAAACTCTACGAGGAAAGTGCACAAATATGGATAGAGTTGGTAGAAGACCCAAAAATGAAGGTCGTGGAAGAAAAATTAAGGGATGCATAGGAAAAGGTGCAGAAATATTCAGAGATCATAAACACCCTTCCATCAGCTGAACAAATGATGACAATTTTGGAACAGAGGTAGTCATACATGGAAGTGGAAAAGATTCGGGATGAACAAAATATCCTTCAACAACGATTATGACCACTGCAAGAAGAAGAACTTAAGGTAATATGAGAACTAGCAACCACGCAGGGCAAGGTGAAGCAAGCAACACATGACATAGAAGAAAATCTTACGTCCTTGACTGCGCAGGGTGTATGTAATATCCCTCGGCCGAACCCAATTGTAAATGTAATGTAAGTGTACTTAAGCTGGTGAGTTGTTTTGACATCATTTTATAATGCACCTTTCATGGCATAGTGCACGCATGTACTGCAGAGTAAAATGATGTAGTGTGCATATTCTCGGATACCGTGCGCAGTAACTAAAGTTTGCGTAGTATGGAGGTCAACGAGCCTTGTGTATATGATATGTGTTATAGGCTGGTGAGCCAGTTATTATAAGCTAGGATGCTTATTTTTTGGAATTAGGCCAGAGCCCCTAGATGTTAAAGGCCAATGCGCCTATTTTGTATATGTCTCATGATTAATATAAAATATATCACTGCGTGAAGACCGACCATGATAAAAGAGATGGGGGACTAAACTTCACTAGTTAGGGAAAGGGAGGGCCAAAAGTTAAGGGAAAGGGCTAAGCTAGAGTGCTTAAGCCAAAAAGGAATATTATATTAATATTTCTTAAAACATAACGTATGGATAATTATTTTATCCTAAGTCTAAAGTTGGGGACAAGTGGACCAAAGTAGCTTCCAACATGACAAGTGTCAAGTTGGGGACATGCATACATATTGTGGGGACTTAGCCCATTTTCACATTTTTCCATCATTCTTAGGATCATCTCTCCCATGATCCTCTCCATCATTCAGCCATCCAGTCAATGATTCTGAGACCATTTTTCACTCATGCAGTCAGTTATCCTTCAGACATTCATTTCACTGTATCTGAGCATGTTCTCCATAACCATTTTTCCTGTTGGTTTACCTAGTTAGCTTAGGAGCGGGATTAAAGAAGCAGGTTCTTAGGCTCGTGGAAAATTGAAGAGGCGGGTTGTCTGAGCCATGAGAAATTATCTCTGAGAGAGAATTGTTGAGGAATTAATTTCTTGAAGGTGCTAAACTGCAGCTACAGTGCTCTGAGACTTCCTGTCTGGCCTGTTGTTGAAGCCCTGGAAGGGAAGTGGGGCAACCAAGGGACTATTGAGCAGAAAAGGGGCACACTTCCTTGGGTGGGACAGGCATGTGGGGAATGAGAGGTTGTCGTCTGTTAGTTGAGTGAGAACCTGAGACAAAGTCTTTCCTATTGTCTATGAGCCTTTAGCCTAGTTAGGAATCCCTTTACCCGGGTGGAGTTTAGTCCCAGCTCAGGGGTGACTCATTGTTGAGAGTGATGAACAGTGTAGTCTAAGGCTGGGAGGTTCAAGGATGGTCTGTACATAGTTGGTGACAATATTTCCAAGATAAGTACCAACCGTATAATACATTTACATGTTGCATTGTTATTTATGTGCTTATGTTACGGTTTTATCATATGCGTGATTATAACTATTTGTATGCTTATGGGTATTTCCTCTGTATATGTTGCATGTCTGTGTTTACTGTTATTTCAGTATGAAATCGTATATTTACATAATGTAATTTTTTTTATGTTTATATGTAAAGATTCTGCAAGAGTGTTGTATGTATATGTTATAATTACATGCACTTTGAAGAGAAAATTTATGTGGCATAGCTCAGTTGAATATTGGGTATGTTACAGTATGTTCCGCAGTGAGAGAATGAAAGTGTTCCCTCGTGTAGCATGGACCAACCATGGTGGTCGTGGACATTACAATATGGTATCAGACATTCAGTTCCAACACTAAGCCTGGATGGGCCGAAAAATTTCAGTTGAAGCGAATATTCCCAGAAGATTAATTTCGAAGTGGCCAGAATTTGAGTCACCGAGTGTCTATGGTAAATTTTGGCACCGCGCGGAAAATGTTGGCGTGCAGGTGCGCACGGTAAATTGTGGCACCGTGTAGAAGAGTATTGTGTGCGGATGCGCGCGCTGAATTTAGCATTGCGCGGTGAGCGTACACATAGTAATGAGTATGTGGAGCGTGCAACATTGCAAAGCACATAGGAGTTTGGTTTGTGCGCGTATAGTATGAGTATAAGTTGTCTCGTGACAGTGTATTCAATGGTACGTGCAAATTATTGTGCGCAGTGGGGCATATTGAACTTCGGCATGGTGCAATGCATAGGGAGAAATGCATGTGGAATATTAATGCACGATATCAAGACTGTGCACAGTGGATATTGGTGCACAACGCAAAAGTAGTGCACCCAAGTTATTGGCGTGATGGAGAAGAAGTGCATAGTGGATATAGGTGCGCGGAAGCACGATTTATCTTGTGGTATTTCTATGCACGATAAATATGGGTGTACAGGTTGAATTTTTTTGTGTGCGCAAAGTCGTTGCAAAGGCGATGAGTCTGAATTTAATAGAAAATTTGCATAATATTAGAGGAAAAAGAAACACACAACCACATCAGAGCATTATTTAAAATGAATTTAGAGTCGGTTTGTGAAGAAATAAATATAGCCTAAATTGCTAATCGAGAGCATCTCAGAAATGAATTCAAGGTTTTATATTCCTCTGATTCAGACAGATGGAAGTGAAATATAAGCTAACAAGAAAAGCATGCTATGAGAGAAAACAAGACTCATAACACCACCAGTTAGAATCTTGTAATAAACAGTCCAAAATACACTTCTGTATATATATATATATATATATATATATATATATAATCATATTAATCCCAAAATTACAAAAAGGGAAGGATAACAATTATCCTATTGTAAGGGGACCGTTTAAGAACATGCCTATCATCTCTGGAGTCCCTTACCTCTACTACCATCTGACCAAAAATTGTTGAAATGTAGTTTTATTCGAGGATTCATTTTAACTTAGCGATCTCCTCTTTTAAAGTATCTAACCAGACTGGTTGATTCTCTCCAACACTTTCAGTCATTTCGGCGATGGTTTCTTTATTATGTCCCTTGCTCTGTTTCTTCTTAACAGTTGGTTTGTTGATGATCAGATCCCTCATAGTGGGATTTATCCTAGCGTCCAATTTAGAATCTGTGGTAGGTTCGGTGTGAAACTTTTTTGCCAGTATCTGCGCGATTATCCTTTCCTTCTTACTCACAGGAAAATATACCATGTTTCCAGAAGAACCAGTCTCACTGGTTATAGTTTTTTCCATGTACCTCAATTTCATGGACACCAAAATGTTTTTTTTTACAGAGATCAGAAGGTCGAACCAAATCTGAAGATTACTCCAGATATGGATAAGATGGAGCCTCCATACTTGAGAATTGTTATTTATAGATTCCCAATCATGAATCACACGCAGAATTACGTACAAATACGTTGGTTGTCATGCGCGGTTAATTCATTTCAAATGATTAGATTTTGAGTTTGTTATATGGAGGCATTCACTTGACGTCATATGGTTGTGAAGTACCGAATGAGTAAAAAGGGGTGATCTAACTAGCCGTCGCTCATTCCATGAGTGGTGGTTTTGACATATTGAAGCATGTGACATCGAGACTTTGGAAAAAGTGGTTTCGGGAAACCGCCTTTCGCCCATATGTATCTCTGAAGACGCAGCGTGTCTATGTTCTCAAGACTTGGGTCTTATCTAGAATTGTCATGGTGATAACACCATGAAATCAAGGGAAATAATTCTGATGTATATATTGAACCAAAATGGTTCATATTTTTCATGAATTGTTGAATTAGTTAGCCTGATAAGTTTTGATGGATGAACGCTTTGCATAATTAGCAACAACTAGATTAGACCAGATCAGTGCAAAGTCCATAGGAATGGAAGAGGCACAAGAGAATTACAATTAGAAAGATGAGAGCAAAGGGATGGATGTCCATTTGGGCATTGAAGGAACAAAATCCAATGGACATGGAGAAGAAAGGAATGAAAACATGAATATGGCAGAGACCATTAAAAATTTGTAGAAGGATGTCCAAATCCATAAGCCTGACAATGAAAGGATTATGAGAGCCAAGGAGCAGTAGGATGAATTCAACATGAAGTTATTGGAGGGCTTGAACATAATAGAAAAGAAATTGGATAAGGAGAGTGACTCAAGAAAATATGGAAGTCACAAGCCTTCAGATTAGAAAATAAAAGCAAGAAGCGTTGGCAGACACCACCATCACTCCCCAAGGAATTCCAAAAAGAGAGAAGGTAGAAGCTCAAGTCCATCCCCTATCATAAGGAATAAGAAGTCTCGGGTGGATGAGCTATGAGGAGAAGTGAAAAAAATCAAACCTCCTACCTTTGATGGTGAGCACAAGAAGGATGAAGATGCAGAAACATGGTTGTTGGGCACGAGAAAGTATTTTCAATTGCATAATTATTCGCCTCATGCAAATGGTAGAATTTCTATCTATCAACTCAAGGGAAAGGCATCCATGTGGTGGGATTATCTTGTGCAGGTGTAGCACTTTAAAGAGAAAAATGTTACTTGGAGGGAATTCAAGAAGTATTTTGAGAAGAAATACTTGACTAAGAGATACTATGATAAGAAAATGAAAGAGTTATTTGAACTCAAGCTTGGAAGTATGACCATAGATTAATATGAGAGAAGGTTTCAAGAACTGCTGAAGTATGTCTCTTTCATCAAGGATGAGACAGTCAAAATTCAAAGGTATTTGAGTGGATTTCCATCATTCATTAGTGAAAAAATACAGTATGATGAACCCAAGACATTGGATGAGACCATAAGGCGAGCTAAATGCCTATATGATCAACATAAAGTAAGGCCAACTTTCCAAAAATCCTAGGAAGACAAAAACAAATTCAAGTGGGATTAGAGGAAGAAGGGAGCTAAGCCACCATTCTTCAGAAATAATCCACAGGGTCAGCAAACACCTAAAGAACCTATAACGATTAAAACATGGAGTCAAAGGGCAAGGCAACTACCTATTCAATGTTGGGGTTGTAAAGGATATCATAGGTTTAGAGATTGTCCTCACAGAGGTGAAAAAGGAAGGGTTGTTCACAATGTACAACAAGCTAAAATAGTGGAGGAAATGGGCAGGTATGTGCCAAGGATCTATGAAGCCCTAGACAACAAGCAAGCAGAGTATCAGTCCCATATGATTGAAGTTCAAGGTATGAATAACAACCAAACCATTGCTATTTTAATTGATTCAGGAGCTAGTCATAGTTACATAGATCCTAAGGTGGTGGAAAGTTTGCATTTTCCAAGAAGAAAGCATGGGAAATATTTGTTCATGAAGATGGCTATAGGATCCAGAAGAAAAGTTAATGAGATGGTTAAGTCATGCCTCATGGAGATGAATGGACTGAACACCAAGGCAAATTTGAACATCTTGCCTTTAGGTTCCTATGACTGTCTAATTGGGATGGATTGGTTGGACCAACATCATTCTCTCCTAGACTGTCATAACAAAGCATTTACTTGCTTGGATGAAGAAGGGAAACTAAGGAAAGTGTAGCGGATTTCTAGAGCAATAACCATTAGAGAAATTTCAGCATTGCAGCTGAAGAAATGTTACAGAAAAGGATGTCAAATATTTGCAGCTCATATGGTAGAGACACCTAAAGATAAAGTGTCAAATTTTGAAGATTATGCAGTCCTGGAAGAATTTGAAGATGTGTTCAAGGAAGTACCAGGACTACCCCCAAAGAGAGACAATGATTTCTCTATAAATCTAATACCTGGAGCAGCTCCAGTGTCAAAGACTCCTTATAGAATGAGTACACTAGAATTGAAGGAGTTGAAAATGAAACTTGAAGAACTTCTAAAGAAGGGGTATATAAGCCCAAGTGTGTCACCTTGGGGTACCCCAGTATTGTTCGTGAAAAATAAATATGGAACATTAAGATTGTGCATTGACTTCATACATTTGAATAAAGTGACTGTTAAGAACAAGTATCCTCGGCCAAGGATTGATGATCTCTTTGATCAATTGAAGGATGCAAATATATTTTCAAAGATAGATCTCAGATCAGGATACCATCAGGTAAGGATTAAAGAAGAAGATATCAGCAAGACCTCCTTCAACACAAGGTAGTCATTATGAGTTCACAGTGGTGCCATTTGGGTTGTCAAATGCACCAACTGTTTTCATGTGCTTAATGAATGGTGTTTTCCGAGAATATCTGGACAAGTTTTTCATTATCTTTTTGAATGACATTCTTATATATTCTAAGTCAGAGGAAGACCATGAACATCATTTGAGGATGGTGTTGCAAGTATTAAGGGAGCATCAGTTGTATTCCAAATTGAGCAAGTGCTCATTTTATCATAAACAAATTCCTTATTTGGGGTATATCATTTCAAAGTATGGGATAACAATGGATCCTAAGAAGATAGAATACATTAGAGAATGGTCAGCGCCAAAGAATGTGACAGAGGTGATATCATTCATGGGTCTTGCAGGCTACTACAAAATATTTATTGAAGGATTCTCAAAGATTGCACACCCAATCACTTCCTTTCAAAGAAAGGGTCTGAAGTTTCAGTGGACACTGTGTTCTGAAAAGAGTTTCCAACACTTGAAACAATTATTGACAATTGCTCCAATTTTAAGGATTGCAAACCCAAACGAAGACTTCATTGTATGCACAGATGCATGTAATGAAGGAATTGGTGGAGTCCTTGGTCAAAATGGGTTTGTTTTATGTTATGAATCAAGGAAGTTGAAGGAGCATGAAAGAAACTATGCCACTCATGATTTGGAGTTGGCAGCCATAGTGCATGCCTTGAGGAAATGGAGACACTACCTCATGGAGAAAAGGCTTGAGCTAAGAACAGACCACAATGGTCTGAAATATTTATTTGATCAGGAAAATCTAAATTCTAGGCAAAGCAGATGGTTAGAATTCCTAAGCGAATATGACTTTGATGTAAAGCATATCAAGGGGAAAGAGAATAAAGTGGTTGATGCACTCAATAGGAGGGTGCATGAACTACATGATACAACCATTAGCATGTATCAGAATGATATTAAAAGAAAAATTATGGAGGCTACAGATGTAGATCTGCAATACAGAGAATTGGTAGAAAAGCTACAACAAGGTAAGATGTCACAAAAGGTGGATAATTATAATTTGGGAATAGATGGAATATTGTTGCACAAGAACATAATTTTTGTTCCAAATGTCCAGGACTTGAAACGTATGATTTTTCATGAAATTCATAATGTCCCTTATGCAGGGCACCCTGGATATCAGAAAACCGTGGCAGTGGTCAAGATCCATTACTTTTGGCCAGGTATGAAGAGAGAAATCGTTGAATACATCGCTAGATGTATGGAATGCCAGAAAGTTAAAGTTGAGCATAGGCACCCAACAGGGTTGCTGCAACCTTTTCCCTTTCCCTAATGGAAGTGGGAAGTGGTGACAATGGATTTTATTACAGGATTTCCCAGAACAGGCAAGCTGCATGATTCGATCATGGTGGTGGTGGAAAAGCTTACAAAATCTTCGCATTTTAATCCACTGAAAACTAATCACAAGGCAACAGATGTTGCTGATATTTTCATAAAGGAAGTGGCACAATTGCATGGAATTCCTAAAACAATTATGTCTGACAGAGACCCGAAATTCACCTCAAATTTCTGGAAAGGATTGTTCAAAGGATTCAGAACGAATTTGAACTTTAGTACAGCTTATCATCCTGAGTCTAATGGACAGACAGAGAGGGTGAATAGAGTAATAGAAGACATACTGAGAATGTCTGTGATGGACAAACCATCGAAATGGGAGGACTACCTGCACTTGGTAGAATTTTCTTACAACAATGGCTATCAGGCATCGTTGAAGATGAGCCCATTTGAAGAACTTTACAGCAGAAAGTGCAATACTCCTGTGAGCTAGGATAATCGAGCTGATAGGATAGTAGTTGGGCCAGAGTTTCTCAAAGAGATGGAGGACCAAATGATAAAAATTAAGAAGAATTTAAAATCTACCCAAGATAGGCAGAACATTTATGCCAATAAGAATAGAACCCACAGAGAGTTCAAAGTGGGTGATCATGTTTTCCTAAAGGTGAAAGCTAGCAAGCGTTCCCTAAAGCTGGGAAGCTGCGCCAAGTTGGAAGCCAGATATTGTGGGCCATTTGAAATCCTAGAGAGGATTGGTCCAGTTTCTTATATGATTGCATTGTTGGCATCTATGCTTGTTCATAATGTATTCCATGTATCATTGTTAAAGAAATATATACCTGATGCTAATCATGCTATTGATTGGAATGTGATTCAGGTGGAGCAAGAAGGTGCTTTTCAAGTGCATCCGATGCGCATTTTGCACCGAAAAATCAAGGAGCTCCAAAATCAAGCCATATGGCTTGTAGAGGTCCAATGGACCTTGTATGGTCCTGAGGACACTACTTGGGAGCATGAGGATGCAATGCAGATAAAATACCGACATCTTTTTGAGGATTGTTTAAAATTTTGTTGTATATGGGTATATGATGCACTGAGGACAGTGCATAAATAAGGGGAGGGGATTGTAATATCCCTTGGTTGAACCCAATTGTAAATGTAATGTAAGTGTAATTAAGCTATAGTGAGTTGTTTTGACATCATTTTGTAATACACCATTCATGGCATAGTGCGTGCATTTACTGCACAGTAAAATGATGTAGTGTGCACATTCCCGGATACCACACGTAGTAACTAAAGTGCTCGCAGTATGGGGGTCAGTGAGCCTTGTGTATATGATATGTGATATAGGCTAGTGAGCTAGTTATTATAAGTTGGGGTGCTTATGTTTTGGAATTAGGCCAGAATGCCCATATGTTAAAGGGCAATGTGCTTATTTTGTATATGTCTCATGATTAATATAAATTACATCGTTGCGCATAGACTGACCACGATAAAAGAGATGGGGGCCTAAACTTCACCAGTTAGGGAAAGGGAGGGCCAAAATTTAATGGAAAGGGCTAACCTAGAGTGATTAAGCCAAAAAGTAATATTATATTAATATTTCTTAAAACATAAAGTATGGATAATTATTTTATCCTAAGTCTAAAGTTGGGGAGAAGTGGACCAAAGTAGATTCCAACATGACAAGTGTCAAGTTGGGGACATACATACATATCGTGGGGACTTAGCCCATTTTCACACTTCGCAATCATTCTTACGATCATCTCTCCCATGATCGTCTCCATCATTCAGCCATCCAGTCAATGATTCCATGACCATTTTTCACTCACGCAGTCAGTTATCCTTCATACATTCATTTCACTATATCTGAGCCTATTCTCTGTAAGCATTTTTCCTGTTGTTGCACCTGGTTATCTTGGGAGTGAGATTGATGAAGTGGGTTGTCAGACCCGTGGAAAATTGAAGAGGCAGGTTGTCCGGCCTGTGAGAAATTCTCTGAGCGGGAGAATTGTTGAGGAATTAATTTCCTAAAGGTGATAAACTGCAGCTACAGTGCTTTGAGACTTCCTGTCCGGCCTGTTGCTGAAGCCCTGAAAGGGAAGTGGGGCAGCCGAGGGACTATTGAGTAGAAAAGGGGCACACTTCCTTGGGTGGGATAGGCATGTGGGGAATGAGAGGTTGTCGGTTGTTAGTTGAGTGAGCACCTGAGACAGAGTCTTTCCTATTGTCTATGAGCCTTTAGCCTAGTTAGGAATCCCTTTACCCGGGTGGAGTTTAGTCCCAGCTCGAGGGTGACTCACTGTTGAGAGTGATGAATAGTGTAGTCTAAGGCTGGGAGGTTCATGTATGGTATGTATGCAGTTGGTGACAATATTTCCAAGATAATGACCAACCATATAATAAATTTACATGCTGCATTATTTTTTAGGTGCTTATGTTACGGTTTTATCATATGCGTGATTATAACTGTCTGTATGTTTATGGGTATTTCCCCTGTATATGTTGCATGCCTATGTTTATTGTTATTTCAGTATGAAATCGTATATTTACAGAATGTAATTGTTTTTTTATGTTTATATGTAAATCTTCTGCAAGAGTGTTGTATGTATATGTTATAATTGCATGCAGTTTGAAGAGAAAATTTATGTGGCATAGCTCAGTTGAATACTGGGTATGTTATAGTATGTTCCATGATGAGAGAATGAAAGTGTTCCCTCGTGTAGCGTGGCCCAGCCATGGTGGCCAGGGACGTTACAATATGGTATCAAAGATTCAGTTCCAACACTGAGCCTGGATGGGCCGGAAAAGTTCAGTTGAAGTGAATATTCCCAGAAGATTAATTTCAAAGTGGCCAAAATTTGAGTCACAGAGCGTCCATGGTAAATTTTGGCACCGCGCGGAAAATATTGGCATGCAGGTGTGCACGGTAAATTGTGGCCCCGCACGAAAGAGTATTGTGTGCAGATGCAAGTGCCAAATTTAGCATTGCGCGATGAGCGTACACATAGTAATGAGCACGTGGTACGTGCAGCATTGCAAAGCACATAAGATTTTGGTTTGTCTGCATATAGTATGAGTATAAGTTGTCTCGCAATAATTTAGTCAATGGTACATGCAGATTATTGTGCGCGGTGGGGCATATTGAACTTCGGCATGGTGCAATGCATAGGGAGAAATGCATGTGGAATATCAGTGTACGATATCAAGACTATGCGTAGTGGATATTGGCGCACAACGCAAAAGTAATGTGCGCAAGTTATTGGCGCGATGGAGAAGAAATGCATAGTGTATATAGGTGCGCGGAAGCACGATTTATCTTGTGGTATTGCTATGCACGATAAATATGGGTGTACAGGTTGAATTTTTTTGTGCGCGCGAAGTCGTTGGAAAGGCGATGAGTCTGAATTTAATAGAAAATTCGCATAATATTAGAGGAAAAAGAAACACACAACTGGATCGGAGCATTATTTAAAATGAATTTAGAGTTGGTTTGTGAAGAAATAAATATAGCCTAAATTGCTAATCGAGAGCATCTCATAAATGAATTCAAGGTTTTATATTCCTTTGATTCAGACAGATGGAAGTTAAATATAAGCTAACAAGAAAAGCATGCTATGAATGAAAACAAGACTCATAACACCACCAGTTAGAATCTTGTAATAAACAGTCCAAAATACACTTCTGTATATATATATATATATATATATATATATATAATCGTATTAATCCAAAAATAACAAAAAGGGAAGGATAACAATTATCCTATTGTAAGGGGACCGTTTAAGAATGGGCCTATCATCTCTGGAGTCCCTTACCTCTACTACCATCTGACCAAATTTTTTTGAAATGTACTTTTATTCGAGGATTCATTTCAACATAGCGATCTCCTCCTTTAAAGTATCAGACCAGACCGATTGATTCTCTCCAACACTTTCAGTCCTTTCAGCGATGGTTTCTTTCTTCTGTCGCTTATTGTGTTTCTTCTTAACAGTTGGTTTGTTGATGATCAGATCCCTCATAGCAGGATTCAGCCTGGCTTCCAATTTAGAATCTGTGGAAGGTTCATTGTGAAACTTAGTCGCCAGTATCTGCATGATTATCCTTTCCTTCTTACTCGCAGGAAAATCTACCATGTTGCCAGAAAAACCAGTCTCACTGGTTATAGCTTTGTCCATGTACCTCAATTTCATGGACACCGAAATGTTTTTTTTTACAGAGATCAGAAGGTTGAACCAAATCTGAATATTACTCCAGATATGGATAAGATGGAGCCTCCATAATTGAGAGTTGTTATTTATAGAGTCACAATCATGAATCACAGGCAGAATTACGTACAAATACATTGGTTTGTCATGTGCGGTTAATCCATTTCAAATGATTAGCTTTTGAGTTTGCTATATGGTGGCATTCACTTGACTTCATACGGTTGTGAAGTACCGAACGAGTAAAAAGGGGTGATCTGACTAGCCGTCGCTTGTTCCACAAGTGGTGGTTTTGACATATTGAAGCACGTGACATCGAGACTTTGGCAAAAGTGGTTTCGGGAAACCACCTTTCGCCCAGATGTATCTCTGAAGACGTTGTGCATCTATGTTCCCAATACTTGGGTCTTATCTAGAATTGTCATGGTGATAACACCATGAAATCAGGGGAAATAATTCTGATGTATATATTGAACCAAAATGGTTCATATTTTTCATGAGTTGTTGAATTAGTTAGCCTGATAAGTTTTGATGGATGCACGCTTTGCATAATTAGAAACAACTAGATCAAACCAGATCAGTGCAAATTCCATAGGAATGGAAGAGGCACATGAGAATTGTAGTCAGCAAGATAAGAGTAGAGGGATGGATGTCCATTTGGGCATTGAAGGAACAAACTCCAATGGACATGGAGAAGGAAGGAATGAAAACATGAATATGGCAAAGACCATTAAAAATTTGCAGAAGGATGTCCAAATCCATAAGGCTGACAATGAAAGGATTATGAGAGCCAAGGAGCAGTAGGATGACTTCAACATGAAGTTATTGGAAGGCTTGAACATAATAGAAAATAAATTGGATAAGGAGAGTGACTCAAGCAAATCTGGAAGTCACAAGCCTTCGAATAAGAAAAGAAAAGCAAGAAGTGTTGGCAGACACCACCATCACTCCCCAAAGAATTCCAATAAGAGAGAAGGTAGAAGCTCAAGTCCATCCCCTATCAGAAGGCGTAAGAATTCTGTGGTGGATGAGCTACGAGGAGAAGTGAAAAAAATCAAACCTCCTACCTTTGATGGTGAGCACAAGAAGGATGAAGATGCATAAACATGGTTGTTGGGCATGAGAAAGTATTTTCAATTACATAATTATTCTTCTCATGCAGAAGGTAGAATTGCTATCTATCAACTGAAGGGAAAGGCATCCATGTGGTGGGATCAGCTTGTGCAGGTGAAGTACGTTAAAGAGAAAAGTGTTACTTGGAGGGAATTCAAGAAGTATTTTGAGAAGAAATACTTGACTAAGAGATACTATGACAAGAAAATGAAAGAGTTATTTGAACTCAAGCTTGGAAGTATGACCATAGATTAATATGAGATAAGGTTTCTAGAACTGTTGAAGCATGTCTCTTTCATCAAGGATGAGACAGTCAAAATTCAAAGGTATTTGAGTGGATGTCCATCATTCATTAGTGACAAAATACAGTATGATGAACCCAATACATTGGAAGAGACCATAAGGGGATCTAAATGCCTATATGATCAGCAGAAAGCAAGGCCAACTTTCCAAAAATCCTGGGAAGACAAAAAGAAATTCAAGTGGGATCAGAGTAAGAAGGGAGCTAAGCCAATATTCCTTAGAAATAATCCACAGGGTCAGCAAACGCCTAAAGAACCTAGAACGATTGACACATGGATTCAAAGGCCAAGGCAAATACCTATTCAATGTTGGGGTTTTAAAGGGTATCATAGGTTCATATATTTTCCTCACATAGGTGAAAAAGGAAGAGTTGTTCACAATGTACAACAAGTTAAAACAGTGGAGGAAATGGGCAGGTGTGTGCCAAGGATCTATGCAGCCCTAGACAACAAGCAAGCAGAGTATCAAACCCACATGATTGAAGTGGAAGGTATGATCAACAACCAAACCATTGCTATTTTAATTGATTCAGGAGCTAGTCATAGTTACATAGATCCTAAGATGGTGGAAATTTTGCATTTGCCAAGAAGAAAGCATGGGAAATATTGGTTGGTGAAGCTGGCTACAGGATCCAAAAGAAAATTTAATGAGATGGTTAAGTCATGCCTCATGGACATGAATGGACTGAACACCAAGGCAGATTTGAACATCTTTCCTTTAGGTTCCTATGACTGTCTAATTGGGATGGATTGGTTGGACCAACATCATTCTCTCCTGGACTATCATAACAAAGCATTTACTTGCTTGGATGAAGAAGAGAAACCAAGGAAAGTGCAAGGAATTCCCAGAGAAGTAACCATTAGAGAAATTTCATCATTGCAGCTGAAGAAATGTTACAGAAAAGGATGTCAAATATTTGCAGCTCATATGGTAGAGACACATAAAGATAAGGTGCCAAATTTGGAAGATTATGCAGTCCTAGAAGAATTTGAATATGTGTTCAAGGAAGTACTAGGACTACCCCCAAAGAGAGACATTGATTTCTCTATAAATCTAATACCTAGAGCAGCTCTAGTGTCAAAGACTCCTTATTGAATGAGTACACCAGAATTGAAGGAGCTGCAAATGCAACTTGAAGAACTTCTGAAGAAAGGGTATATAAGCCCAAGTGTGTCACCTTGGGGTGCCCCAGTATTGTTCATGAAAAAGAAAGATGGAACATTAAGATTGTGCATTGACTTCAGACATTTGAATAAAGTGATTGTTAAGAACAAGTATCCTCTGCCAAGGATTGATGATCTCTTTGATCAATTGATGGATGCAAATATATTTTTAAAGATAGATCTCAGATCAGGATACCATCAGGTAAGGATTAAAGAAGAATATATCAGCAAGACTACCTTCAGGACAAGGTATTCATTATGAGTTCATAGTGGTGCCATTTGGGTTGTCAAATGCATTGTTTTCATGTGCTTAATGAATGGTGTTTTTCGAGAATATCTGGACAAGTTTGTCATTGTCTTTTTGGATGACATTCTTATATATTCTAAGCTAGAGGAAGAGCATGAACATCATTTGAGGATGGCATTGCAAGTATTAAGGGAGCATCAGTTGTATGCCAAATTGAGCAAGTGATCATTTTATCAGAAACAAATTCATTATTTGGGGCATATCATTTCAAAGGATGGGATAAGAGTGGATCCTGAGAATATAGAAGACATTAGAGAATGGTCAGTGCCAAAGAATGTGACAGAGGTGAGATCATTCATGGGTCTTGCAGGCTACTACAAAAGATTTCTTGAAGGATTCTCAAATATTTCACACCCAATCACTTCCTTGCAAAGAAAGGGTGTGAAGTTTCAGTGGACAATGTATTCTGAAAAGAGTTTCCAACACTTGAAACAATTTTTGACAAGTGCTCCAATTTGAAGGATTGCAAACCCAAAAGAAGACTTCATTGTATGCACAAATGCATGTAATGAAGGACTTGGTGGAGTCCTCGGTCAAAATAGTTTGTTATATGTTATGAATCAAGGAAGTTGAAGGAGCATGAAAGAAACTATGCCACTCATGATTTGGAGTTAGCAGCCATAGTGCATGCCTTGAGGAAATGGAGACACTACCTCATGGGGAAAAGGTTTGAGCTAAGAACAGACCGCAATGGTCTGAAATATTTATTTGATCAGGAAAATCTAAATGCTAGGCAAAGAAGATGGTTAGAATTCCTAAGCGAACATGACTTTGATGTAAAGCATATCAAGGGGAAAGAGAATAAAGTGGTTGATGCACTCAACAGGAGGGTGCATGAACTACATGATACAACCATTAGCATGTATCAGAATGATATTAAAAGAAAAATTATGAAGGCTACAGATGCAGATCTGCAATACAGAGAATTGGTAGAAAAGCTACAGCGGGGTAAGATGCCACAAAAGGTGGATAATTATAATTTGGGAATAAATGGAATACTGTTGCACAAGAACATAATTTTTGTTCCAAATGTCTAAGACTTGAAATGTATGATTTTTCATGAAATGCATAATGTCCCTTATGCAGGGCACCCTGTATATAAGAAAACTGCGGCAGCAGTCAAGATCCATTACTTTTGGCCAGGTATGAAGAGAGAAATCGTTGAATACATCGCTAGATGTATGGAATGCCAGAAAGTTAAAGATGAGCATAGGAACCCAACAGGGTTGCTACAACCTTTGCCCATTCCTGAATGGAAGTGGGAAGTGGTGACAATGGATTTTATTACGGGATTTCCCAGAACAGGCAAGCTGCATGATTCGATCATGGTGGTGGTGGAAAAGCTTACAAAAGCTTCCCATTTTAATCCAATGAAAACTACTCACAAGGCAACAGATGTTGCTAATATTTTCATAAAGGAAGTGGCACGATTGCACGGAATTCCTAAAACAATTATGTCTGACAGAGACCCGAAAGTCACCTCGAATTTCTGGAAAGGATTGTTCAAAGGATTTAGAATGAATCTAAACTTTAGTACAGCTTATCATCTTGAGTCTGATGGACAGACAGAGAGGGTGAATAGAGTAATAGAAGACATATTGAGAATGTATTTGATGGACAAACCATCGAAATGGGAGGACTATCTTCACTTGGTAGAATTTTATTACAACAATGGGTATCAGGCATCGTTGAAGATGAGCCCATTTGAAGAACTTTACGGCAGAAAGTGCAATACTCTTGTGAGCTAGGATAATCCAGCTAATAGGACAGTAGTTGGGACAGAGTTGCTCAAAGAGATGGAGGACCAAATGATAAAAATTAAGTAGAATTTAAAAGTTGCCCAAGACAGTCAGAAAAGTTATGTTGATAAGAACAGAACCCACAGAGAGTTCAAAGTGGGTGATCATATTTTCCTAAAGGTGAAATCTAGCAGGAGTTCCCTGAAGCTGGGATGCTGCACCAAGTTGGCAGCCAGATTTTGTGGGCCATTTGAAATCCTAGAGAGGATTGGTCTAGTTTCTTATATGATTGCATTGTCGGCATCTATGTCTGTTCATAATGTATTCCATGTATCATTGCTAAAGAAATATTTACCTGATGCTAATCATGTTATTGATTGGAATGTGATTCAGGTGGAGTAAGAAGGCGCTTTTCAAGTTTATTCGATGCGCATTTTGGACCGAAAAATCAAGTAGCTCTGGAATCAAGCCATATGGATTGTAAATGTCCAATGGACCTAGTACAATCCTGAGGATGCTACTTGGGAGCATGAGGATGCAATGTAGACAAAATACCCGCATCTTTTTGAGGATTTTTGAAAATTTTGTTGTATATGGGTATATGATGCACTGAGGACAGTGCATAAATAAGGGGAGGGGATTGTAATATCCCTTGGCCAAACCCAATTGTAAATGTAATGTAAGTGTACTTAAGCTAGTGAGTTGTTTTGACATCATTTTGTAATGCACCTTTCATGGCATAGTGCGCGCATGTATTGCACAGTAAAATGATGTAGTGTGCACATTCCCAGATACTGCACGTAGTAACTAAAGTGCGTGCAGTATGGAGGTCAGCGAGCCTTGTGTATATGATATGTGTTATAGGCTGGTGAGCTAGTTATTATAAGTTGGGATGCTTATGTTTTGGAATTAGGCCAGAGCACCTAGATGTTCAAGGCAAGTGTGCCTATTTTGTATATGTCTCGTGATTAATATAAAATACATCGTTGCACGTAGACTGACCACGCTAAAAGAGATGGGGGACTAAACTTCACCAGTTAGGGAAAGGGAGGGCCAATAGTTAAGGGAAAGGGCTAAGCTAGAGTGCTTAAGCCAAAAAGGAATATTATATTAATATTTCTTAAAACATAAAGTATGGATAATTATTTTATCCTAAGTCTAAAGTTGGGGACAAGTGGACCAAAGTAGCTTCCAACATGACAAGTGTCAAGTTGGCGACATACATACATATTGTGGGGACTTAGCCCATTTTCAAACTTCACCATCATTCTTACGATCATCTCTCTCATGATTCTCTCCATCATTCAGCCATCCAGTCAATGATTCCATGACCACTTTTCACTCACGCAGTCAGTTATCCTTCAGACATTCATTTCACTGTATTTGAGCCTGTTCTCCATAAGCATTTTTCCTTTTGGTGTACCTGGTTATCTTGGGAGAGGGATTGAAGAAGTGGGTTGTCAGACCCGTGGAAAATTGAAGAGGCGGGTTGTCCGGCCCGTGAGAAATTCTCTGATCGAGAGAATTGTTGGGGAATTAATTTCCTGAAGGTGCTAAACTGTAGCTACAGTGCTTTGAGACTTCATGTCCGACCTGTTGCTAAAGCCCTGGAAGGGAATTGGGGTAACCGAGGGACTGTTGAGAAGAAAAGAGGCACACTTCCTTGGGTGGGACATGCATGTGGGGAATGAGAGGTTGTCGGTTGTTAGTTGAGTGAGTACCTGAGATAGAGTCTTTCATGTTGTCTATGAGCCTTTAGCCTGGTTAGGAATCCCTTTACCTGGGTGGAGTTTAGTCCCAACTTCTGGGTGACTCACTGTTGAGAGTGATGAATAGTGTAGTCTAAGGTTGGGAGGTTCGTGGATGGTCTTTACACAGTTGGTGACAATATTTCCAAGATAATTACCAACCATATAATAAATTTACAATTTGCATTGTTATTTATGTGCTTATGTTACGGTTTTATCATATGCGTGATTATAACTGTATGTATGTTTATGGGTATTTCCCCTGTATATGTTGCATGTCTGTGTTTACTGTTATTTCAGTATGAAATCATATATTTACATAATGTAATTGTTTGTTTATGTTTATATGTAAATATTCTGCAAGAGTGTTGTATGTATATGTTATAATTGCATGCAGTTTGAAGAGAAAATTTATGCGGCATGGCTCAGTTGAATACTGCGTATGTTACAGTATGTTCCACAGTGAGAGAATGAAAGTGTTCCCTCGTGTAGTGTGGCCCAACCATGGTGGCCAGGGACATTACAATATGGTATCAAAGCTTTAGTTCCAACACTGAGCCTGGATGGGCCGAAAAAGTTTAGTTGAAGCGAATATTCCCAGAATATTAATTTCGAAGTGGCCAAAATTTGAGTCACAGAGCGTCCATGGTAAATTTTGGCACCACGCAGAAAATGTTGGCATGCAGGTGTGTGCGGTAAATTGCAACACCACATGGAAGAGTATTGTGTGCGGATGCGCGCGTTGAATTTAGCATTATGCGGTGAGCGTACACATAGTAATGAGCACATGATGCATGCAGCATTGAAAAACACATAGGAGTTTGGTTTGTGCGTGTATAGTATGAGTATAAGTTGTCTCTCGGCAGTGTACTCAATGGTACGTGCAGATTATTGTGCGTAATGGGGCATATTGAACTTCGGCATGGTGCAATGCATAGGGAGAAATGCATGTGGAATATCAGTGCGCGATATCAAGATTGTGCACAGTGGATATTGGCGCACAATGCAAAAGTAGTGCACGCAAGTTATTGGTGTGACGAAGAATAAATGCATAATGGATATAGGTGCGTGGAAGCACGATTTATCTTGTGGTATTGCTATGCATGATAAATATGGGTGTACAGGTTGAATTTTTTTGTGCGTGTGAAGTTGTTGGAAAGGCGATGAGTCTGAATTTAGTAGAAAATTTGCATAATATTAGAGGAAAAAGAAACACACAACTGCATCAGAGCATTATTTAAAATGAATTTAGAGTTGGTTTGTGAAGAAATAAATATAGCCTAAATTGCTAATCGAGAGCATCTCAGAAATAAATTCAAGGTTTTATATTCCTTTGATTCAGACAGATGGAAGTGAAATATAAGCTTACAAGAAAAGCATGCTATGAAAGAAAACAAGACTCATAACACCACCAGTTAGAATCTTGTAATAAACAGTCCAAAATACAATTCTGTATATATATATATATATATATATATATATATATATATAATCGTATTAATCCCAAAATTACAAAAGGGAAGGATAACAATTATCCTATTGTAAGGGGGTTGTTTAAGAATGGGCCTATCATCTCTAGATTCCCTTACCTCTACTACCATCTGACCAAAAATTGTTGAAATGTACTTTTATTTGAGGATTCATTTCAACTTAGTGATCTCCTCCTTTAAAGTATCTAACCAGACTGGTTGATTCTCTCCAACACTTTCAGTCATTTCAGCGATGGTTTCTTTCTTCCGTCGCTTGCTCTGTTTCTTCTTAACAATTGGTTTGTTGATGATCAGATCCCTCATAGTGGGATTCAGCCTGACTTCCAATTTATAATCTATGGTAGGTTCGGTGTGAAACTTAGTCGCTAGCATCTGCGTGATTATGCTTTCCTTTTTACTCGCAGGAAAATCTACCATGTTTCCAGAAGAACCAGTCTCACTGGTTATAGCATTTTCCATGTACCTCAATTTTGTGGACACCGAAATGTTTTTTTTTACAGAGATCAAAAGGTCGAACCAAATCTGAAGATTACTCCAGATATGGATAAGATGGATCCTCCATACTTGAGAGTTGTTATTTATAGAGTCCCAATCATGAATCACAGGCAAAATTACGTACAAATACGTTGGTTGTCATGCGTGGTTAATCCATTTCAAATGATTAGTTTTTGAGTTCATTATATGGCGGTGTTCACTCGACGTCATATGGTTGTGAAGTACCGTGTTGGATTACTGAGAGGGGGGGTGAATCAGTAATAGATCAATTTAACCATATAATCCAAGTGTTATATCAATGAAGCATTATTATCCAATAACTGCAGAGTAAATAAGCAATGAACAAATG
>SNQJ01S0018661.1:0-25276 GCA_010110895.2 Picea sitchensis | reverse complement strand
CTATTATTTGAAACCCTTCTTCTCAATGGTCCCACCCACCCCTCCAGACCCCTTTTCTTTCCCCTATACCATTTTCCTGCCCCTTTTTTCAAATGGCTACCACAAGAGCCCAAGAAATAAATACCTTGATTATTGACACCCACTAGAACAAGGAGGACATCAAGACTATTAGTGCCAACATTAGCTCAATCAATTCAGCTATTGATATCCTCAACGAACAATGTTCCCACATCGAAGACCTCAAATACCTAAAAGGCCTCAAATCCACCTTTGAACACTTCATGGGTTGTTTCAAAAACCCTTCCTCTTCTGAAAAACCATCTTATCAGGATGACCATGAATCATCTCATTACCAAGATCCTCATACTACCCACTTTTCTTGAGACCTTCACCCTCTGAGAATTGAGATGAACAAATTTGATGGATCAGATCCCATAGGCTAAGTCACCCAAATGAAACATTATTTATCTTTGCATGGAATTACTAATGATTTAGCCAATCTTTGTTATGGTGTCCTATATCTGGATCTAGAACGATGGCAATGGTGGAAATGGTGAAAAAAGGCATGCTAAGGGTATGTTGCTTGGACACATTTTGTGGCTGAACTTTATGACCTCTTTGACTCTGACACCCACCATTTAGGCCGTTTGACCAAGTTAAATAAGTCTGGGACAATGGAAGACTTTATTTCCGCATTTGAGCACTTGGATTTCAAAACGAAGGGCATGTCAGATGCTTTCTTCAGGGAATTCTTTATCAGTGGCCTCAAAGATGAAATCCATGCCCATGTTCTCATGGCATGCTCCCAGACTTGGTTGGAAGCTACTCAACGAGCCAAGGAAGCCAAATAGATTGTCTCCTCCCAAACCCGCAAAACCTCCTTTCCTCCTCGCCCTGAACCCACCAATTTTTCTCCTCCTTCAACTCCCCTCAAGATCTAGAAATTAACTAGAGATGAAATGGTTGAATTCCAACTCAGGGGTCTTTGTCATAATTGTGATGACAAATATTTTCTTAGGCACAAGTGTAAGGAACAAATACTTTTATGGTTGTGACTAAGGATATTTCTGAATAAGATGTAGTTGTTCCTCTTGTGGAGGAACCACCATCTTTATATGATCTCACCCCACCCTTTGACCCACCTGAAGTTGACCCAATGATTTCACTTAATGCCCTCATTGACTTCTCTGCTCCCCAGGTTCTCAAATTAATTGGTTACATCAAAAATAGGAAAGCCATCATCCTTTATGATAATGGTAGCACCCATAAATTTATTCATCGCCGCATTTCCCAAGAAGTCAATTGTTACATCTGTGTCATCAATAATTTTCAAATGATGATTTCCAATGGTGGTTCCATGAAATGTGGGGGACTATGTAAAAATGTGCGACTCCAAATTGGTCACTATCCCCTGAAATCCCATATGTTTGCTATAGACATGGGTGGTTTTGACATTGTTCTTGGTGTCGAATGGTTACACACTCTCGACCCCATTCTCATGGATTTTAAGGACTTAACCATGCAATTCAAAAGGAGTAACAACATTATAAGTTCCAAGGCATCACAACAGGCTCCCCTGAGATCATCAGTTCCCATCACATGGAAAATATTCTGAAAAAAGGTCATTAGGGAATGATAGCCCAGATCCACTCCATTCATGTTGTTGAGACACCTTCTGTGCATCCCAAAATCAAATCTATCCTCTCCCGCCACCAAGTTATTTTTACCACCCCCAAATAACTTCCCCCTTTCCATGGCACCCATTATCATTCCATCCCTCTTATCTTGGGAAGTCTTCCCCCCAATGTTCATCCCTATCGTCATCCCTTTTCCCAAAAGAATGAAATTGAGAAAATTGTTCATAAATTACTAGAAGTCGGTGTTATCCGTCCCAATACTACCCCCTATTCTCCCCCCATGGTCATGGTACTTAAGAAAGATGGTACTTGGTGCATGTGTCTTGATTTCCACACCCTCAACAAACTCACAATCAAAGACAAATTCCCCATTCCTGTCATTGATGACCTCTTGGATGAATCGAGTTGTGCTCAGTACTTTACCAAATTGGATCTACATTCGGGCTACCACTAGATCCGTATGAAAGAAGAATACATCTCCAAGACTGCATTTCGCACTCATGAGGGTCATTATGAATTCTTGGTAATGCCCTTTGGATTTTGTAATGCTCCTTCCACTTTCCAAAGTCTTATGAATCATGTCTTCCGTCCTTTTCTCTGTCATTTTGTCTTCGTTTTCTTTGATGATATTCTCATCTATAGTAAAAATTTGTCATCCCATCTCTCCCATGTGAATCAAGTTCTCCATCTACTCTCTAAGCACCAATGTTTCCTCAAACAATCTAAACGTGCCTTTGGTGCCTCAAAAGTGGAATACCTGGTTCATATTGTTGGCAAGGATGGTGTCCGAGTGGATCCTAAGAAAATTGAATCTATGCAATATTGGACTCACCCTAAAAATCTTAAGATCCTGCATGGTTTTCTGGGTTTAACGGGATATTATAGGAAGTTTGTTCATAATTATGGAAAGATTGTAGCTCCTCTCACTTCCCTCCTTGAAACTAATGCTTTAACTTGGACTTGAGCTGCAGACCATTACTTCCAAGCCTTATCATATGCTATGTGATCGACCCCTGTCCGAGCACTCCCAGAATTCACAAAGACATTCATATTGGAATGTGATGCTTCCAAGAAAGAAATTTGAGTCATCCTCATGCAAGATGGCAGGCCCTTGGCCTTCACTAGCAAAAAACTTTCAGAGCAACATTTTGGCCAATCCATTTATGAAAAGGAAATATTATCTATTCTGCATGCTATGGATTTCTGGCATCCTTATTTATTGGGTCAATGATTCCAAATCAAAACTGATCATCAGAGTCTCAAGTATTTCTTGGAACATCAAATTTCATCCCCGGTGCAACAAAATGGGTGAACAAGCTATTTGGCTATGATTATGAGATAATTTACAAGAGGGGAGAGGAAAATGTAGTGGTTGATGCTCTTTCCAGGAAATATGAATAAGATGGGTCCCTTTTCTCCCTCTCCTTCATTGTACCAGNTGCAACAAAATGGGTGAACAAGCTATTTGGCTATGATTATGAGATAATTTACAAGAGGGGAGAGGAAAATGTAGTGGTTGATGCTCTTTCCAGGAAATATGAATAAGATGGGTCCCTTTTCTCCCTCTCCTTCATTGTACCAGATTATCTCCAAGTTGTTCGTCAGGAATGGTTGCAAGACCCCAAAATTTCTAGACTGTTCCACCAATTGCAACACAATTCTTTAATTTCTCCAGGGTACTCTTGGCATAATGAAGAGCTTCTCTAAAAATTCCATTTGTATTTATGCAAGCAATCACAACTTAAATCCATATTGCTTTTTGAACTTCATTCGAGATTTACCAAAACCTATGAATGGGTCAAACGTTCTTTTTTCTGGGAGGGTATGAAATAGGACATCCGCACCTTTTTGGTTGAATGTGAGGTATGTCAATGCAACAAGGGAGAAACTATCAAAGATCCATGAACACTCCAACCACTTCTAATTCCCCCTTCTATTTGGTGAGATATTTCTATGGACTTCATTGTAGGCTTACCTAAATCGGGCAATAAGTCAGTCATCATGGTGGTCATCAATCATCTCTCCAAATATTCTCATTTTTTTGCTCTTCGACACCCATTAATAGCCTCCATAGTGGCTCAAATATTCATGGATAATATCTTCAAGCTTCATTGCATGCCTAATTCTATTGTCTCTGACAGAGACCCCACTTTCACCAACAATTTTTGGCAAGAATTGTTGAAGCTACATGGACCCAATTGAATCTCAGCATTGTCTATCGCCCCAATACAGATGGCCATACTGAAGTTGTCAACAAGTGTTTGGAAACATATTTTAGGTGTTTTTCATATGAGTAGAAAAATAGGTGGGCTCAATGGTTACCCCTAGCTGAATGGTGGTACAACAGATCTTACCATACAACTACTCACATGACTCCTTTTGAAGCATTCTATGGCCAAAAGCCTCCATCAATTCTCTCATATATGTCGTGGGTCTCGAAGGTTCAAGAGGTTGACAAAAATATTTCAATCTGCGAGGCTATTCTTTGTTCCCTTAAGTAAGACAATTTCATGGCTCATAATCACATGAAGAAAGAAGCAGATCAAGGTCATTTTGAACACCATTTTTTTGAAGGGGACCATGTATTTATTCGACTACAACCTTATAATCAGACTTCACTCAAATATCAACATTGTCTGAAACTTGCGCCCAAATTTTATGTTCCTTATATAGTGCTCAAGCATGTGGGATTGATGGCCTATCAGTTAGCTCTACCCAGTCAGTTGAAGATCCATCCTATTTTTCATGTTTCATGCTTAAAAAAGGTGATTCAAACTAAGTTCCAAACTCAAACTAGTCTCCCTGAGTTGGATGAAGAAGGTTCCATATGCTTGCAACCACAAGAGAGAGAATTATCTCTGTCAATGCACGATCCAAGAAGTGTTATTCCAATGGAAAGATACTCCTCCAAAATATGCCACTTGGGAGTCGACCACCATTCTACAACAATTCCCTCATCTGAAGCCTTGAGGAAAAGGTTGTTCTTCAAGGGGGAGGGAATGTTAGGGACCTAACCTCCCTAACCCCTCACATAGGTAGATTAATATAATTCAATTTAATAAAGGCCAATATTAATAAGGCCTAGAAATAATGAAGAATAAGTCAAATGTAAGAAGACCTAATATAAGCTTTCGCTTCTAGAAGGATATTCCTCTAGATTGTTCTTTTGGATAGATAGATTTAGTATAAATAGAAGTACAAGACATGAGAAATTTTGTCTTGGATATTATTGTAATAGAAATCTACTATGTTGGAGGTTTCCCCCTCAAAGAGGCAAGTAAACATTGATATCGGTAATCAAAGTGCTCTTTCTAGTGTTATTTAGGTATTGTTTTGGTTATATCATTGTTTCTTTGCCATTTCTAGCTAAATATTTATGTTCTTCATACTATTTTATATCTAGAATACTACAAAAGCCCCACAGACAAACAATTTGGTGCAATTTCTTTATCTGCATAATGTCCTCATGCAATCACTTCATGCACTTATGTGAGTATCATAAACCTTTCATGTTCCAAAACACATCGTCTTAGTATTCCATTTGCACCTAACTTGTATAAGTTTCCTACAATCAATTGATAATCCATTTCTTTAAATACCAGTTATTTCTTCCGCAACTGTCATTTATGATGGAGCCATTCCTATATTTAGAAACTGCACGATATCCAAAAAGTATCCATCCACCATTTTGACTACAAATAGTTGTGCATCTAGTAAGTTGTCATCTAAATTCCCCATGTCTTCTCCTGAAAGTATGCACGATAAATGATCTGGTCCTACATTCAAATTCTTTGGTTTCACCACAATCTCAAAATTATATTCCTAAAACAATAATATCCATCTACATATTCTCCCCCCCAATGTTGGCTTGTTAACTAAGTATTTTAGTGTAGAATGGTTTGTATACATCTTAAAGTGAGATCCTATTAAATAATGTCTGAATTTTTGTAGCTCATATACCATTGCCAATACTTCTCATTATGTAGTGGTTTAATTCTTCTCTCCTATGGATAGCTTCCTACTTGCAAACGAAATTGGGTGATCTATGTCTCCTTCCCCTGGTTGGGATAGTACTGCACCCAAAGCTATGGATGACACATCTACATGAACATGGAACTCCTTGTTCCAATCTGGAAAAATGAAAATTGGTGTGGTCACTAGTTTTTTCTTTAAGGTGTTCGAACCCTTCTGACAGTCCTCATTCCATTGAAACCTTGCGTCATTCCATTCTTAAAAATTTGACTATTTTACTACTATAAGAACCTTTTAAATATGAATTGTTTATCTCAAATTGAGAGAAACAAAAATATTTTATCTAACTATATCGACCATCGAAGATTGTCATCCTCCCTTGGATGTGCAAAACATTTTCCCAAAACCGTCGATATGACCATCGACCCAACTCCCCGATGATCGATTTGTGCACAATTATAAATTGACCAATTAGACCATAAACCATCAACGATTTCCATTAGCTAATGAAACTCTTCACTAATTCGATCGATTCTCTACCTATATCCCATCGACGATCCTTGATGACTGTCAAAAACATTTCCCCAAGTCAGCCAAACTGACCATCGACCATCAACCACTTCCTTTGGTTGATGTGGCACTGTTGACCTAGCAAGAAACGTGGATGTTGATGTGGCATGACATGTCATCCTGAGGTGTCAACTTGGGTTACGTGGAACAACATGTGAATGTTGACATGGCATGACATGTGGATGATGTCATTATCATCCGCTTTCCTCCATCATCCATCGATCGATTCTCTTGGATGAGCCAAACTCCTCACCGAGTTGGTCGATTCCCAACCATCATCCCATCGGAAATCAACAAATTTTGTCACTTGTTTCGAAACACTTCGTCAAATTGGTCAATTCCCGACAACCGACCTATCGGTCATCGACGGTTGAAATGATTTTTGGAATTCGACTGACGTTGATTTTCATCCATCAATAAGTTTTGTTGGCAAACCTCGAAACTTAGAAATTATGGACAAAATATGTCGATCCCCAGCCATCGAATTCCAATGATCACATATTCCTTCTTTCCACACCCACTCTTCACCCAAATCATCGATTTGACCATCAACCGTCGGTGATTTCTACCAAAAAACTTAAAAATCCCCGCAAATCTCGTCGATTTGACCATCGGTCATTGACGAATTTAGTTGGAGAACTTTAACACTTAATAAATTTCGAGCATAATCTAGGTGAATATGAACCATTGATACCCTTTAACTTCTAACCGCTAAAGTGAATATTAGCCATTGGTCTAGCAACCTTGCCAAACTTTGAAATCCTTAGGAATTTTAAATTTATTAAAATGAATATGGGTCGTCGATCACAAGATCAAAAGCGAGCTTGGTCTTTAATTCTTTAAACTCTCCCATCTTTGTTGGCCTCCATTAAAACATGAAATTTGACCTTGCTGGCCAAATTTAACTCTGTGGTCTAGCCATTCGACACCATTAAAATGTCTCAGACAATTATGGGAAACTAATCTCGATTTTCCCCAAGAAATTAGGGATTTTCACTATGGTTTTCCACCACTTTTCCCAATTCTCTTAGACCAAAGTCTGTAATAGTGAATTTAGCCAAATTTGCATTGGTTCTTTTCCCATATGGGTCCAATGTTTAGCCAGTATCTCTAATACCACTTTTTAATGTACCGAGCCCCCAGCTGGGTCACGTAACTACTAAAATGACCCAATAAAATTTCTGATACCAATTTAAATTCATAAATTAACATACAACAAGAAATACAAGTTCATCAGTTGCCCATGTTCTGCAAAAACGTAAATACATTTGCTCAAGTGTGCATAAAAACATATATATAACATATAGTAGCATTCCACCATATAAACATGTATTTAAATGCGTCATTCTGTTCAAAACAAGCAACATTAACCAAGCTAACTAAAATTAGATGCACAAAAAATATGCATATCAACATTTAACACAATTTAACACAACAATTAGAACAATTATCTTATAAAACGTGAAACCCATTGCAGAGGACAAACATTCCTCCCAATTGTAGCCTTGTTGTTCTAGTTCTGAACAACAAGACACCCCCGAGTTGGGGCTATGAATCCACAAGAGATGGAGGTCCCTAAGGATAACTAATGTCCCCCTTTCAGTAGTTAAACTCTCAACTAATTCTAGTCCAACAACAAGCTTCCCATCAACCTGCAAAACCCCAGGGATTGAATCCCCCTTCATTTGTCATAGTCCATTAGGCCTTTCCACTCCTCTTCAGGGATTCCCACATAGGTTGGACAAGAATTATACTTGTTGAGAGTTCATGAATTCTACATCTACAACACAAATTCGCCCAACAACCAAAACACGTGCTCCTTGGACGAATTTTGAATATATTGACACTCCCAATAACACAACCTCTTTCTCCATGAAATTACAGCTCCAAACAACAACCAAACATGTTCATAGAACTTCCTAAAATCTCCCACACTCAGAACTCCATTGTTGGTCAGAAAAACTCCATGTAAAAACAACTCTCTATGTCAAAAACGTGAATGTGTAAAAATTGGTCTCCTACCCATACAAATTTCCTCTCTTTCCCTTGCTTTATTGAATTGCACTCTTCCCCAATATGATTGTACTCATCCCCCATGCTCTCAATAACTATGGGAAGTGAATCTCACACCAACCCTCTTACATTAATTCAATGATTAGGATCTAGAACACTCAACAACTAATGGAAGGTTCATGGCAAGGATAATTTTGAGAAAGCTAGAAAATGGATTTTGGTTTAATAGATATGGTTAACTCTCCCCCTTGGACCCTTACCCTCTCTTGTGGATACTTATCCCCCAATGTTAGTCTATTTCCTTTTGCAGTTGGCGATACATTTTTATTCATTATATTTAGATTTACATTCTTTACATATTGGCTCTCTGCCATACATCACATTGGCTCTTCAACCACATGCTATATTTACAATACACATCACTAGTTTGGGGTTTGAAAATGGGGATGTTATAGGAAACTTAAAGTTTCAAGCCAACTAGAAACCTCAAATTCTACCAAAGTGGAAACCCCAAGTTTCAACAAACCAACCAAAATGTACTGCACCCAACTCTGCATGATTGTCTTCTTGAATCAATATGGTCACTTCATCCAACTTCAAGGATGAAAGTCACCCAACTCTATTTCACTCTCTCATTGCGATGTTTTTGCCTTATTGTTGTTGTCGCTACCTGCTACCACTAATTGATGCCCATTTCGCTTAAGTGTTGAACTCCTGGGATCTTGTTGTTGCGCCCATACTTCAACTCAAGTCCATGACTCTACACATTGTCAACCCCCACATCTAGAAATGATTAGGTATCTAATCCAACCACCGTGCCCAATCTGTGAGCATACACATCCTCATGCCCAAACTTAGTCTTTTATATTCACAACTTCCATCACTTTGTCCAACTCCAAATTCTAAGTCAATTGTCCACCCTTACCTCACTACTACTTCCATCATCCGATCTTCATCAAGGAGATCCTCCATAATTTCTAAGTGTTGCACTTCGAACCTACTGGAACATTTGTACTTTGACTTCCTTCCACAATTTAGTCCATTGCTATAACATCTCATACCAAGGAAATGTTACCCCTTGATGGCCTTATGACTTCAAACCCACAATACAGAGATAACAAGCAAATCTTTGTCGGTGAATTTCTCTCTTCGTAGGCTCAAATCGACTCATTGTGCTTATGTGTTTGCGCAGATTAAATTAGGTGTTAATCCCCTTCTTGACTATAGAACCAAACACAAAGTCCACAAGATAATCTCCTTTACAATTTTTCCAGGATTTATTGATCTTTTTAACCCGCAAGCGATTCGCAGTGCAAAATATCCTTTCAACCATTTATTTGTCCTTCGAACGGATGGCTATATCACTTCCACATGGTTGAAGTGTTAATTCATAGTGAACAAAGCTTAAATGATCTGACATAATACTTTGAATCCCCTTTAATCGTTACCATTGGTTCTAAGATCCGAAAAATGATCAAATATGCATCTCGGAGTATGGGTGAAGACACTTTACTAGACAAGTTTTCAAGTCTAAAAAAACATCGAATTTGACTATGATTCTTTGATCAATCCCTGTAATCATGATCACGTGCACTTAATGCTCTCAAAGAACTTATAAAGTTTAAAAATCAAACACACTCACACACAGACACATGAGAATATATTCATGGACACAATATTTATTTAAATGGTCGAAGGAATAAAATTACACATCAATGTTCTGTTCCTTTGTGGTCTCACAGACCTCGCAAAAAACACACAATATCACCACTCTACACACTTTCTAACCTCTCTCATTACAAAAATAATCAAATAAAACTTATGTCTCTTGGGTATCTCTCAAACTACCAAAATCCTGAGCTATCTCAACAAGCCCTAAATCTAGACATTATTCCGACATATCATCAACCAAAATCAATAACAATCTAAACTATCAAACAAAAGATATATGCTAAAATGTATTCTAGAAATATCTAATAGTTACAATTAAATAAAAATTAGGGAACCAACTCCCTTGGTAAATGTTTTATTACCACTTGGTCCAATCTTGAATTTTCACTTGGCAGATGCTCCTACATCAGACTCCCAGGGAAGAAAAGAAATTCTCATGAGGTCTTCAACATTTATGCCTTACTTGGAAAAAAAAATTGTTGTCATCCAAGTAACATCTTCCTTTGGATGATTCTTCCACTTAATCAAATAATAGAAGTAGTATTTATCTATGTTCCTTCTTGCCACTTTCTTATCCAATACTACTTCAATCTCCTTCTGAACTATCATAGGAAACTATTCCTTCCATTCAATGGTTTGATCTTCATCACTTACAGGCTCATATATTGGATCATCCTCTATCCCTATGAAGGGATAAAATTATGCAACATTGAAGATCGGAGAAATTCCAATATCACTTGGAAGTTCAATCTCATAAGCATTAGCAGAAAATTTCCTCAATATTCTGCAAGGTCCAATCTTTTTTTAGTTTCAATTTGTTGTAAGTTCCCACTGGAAACCTTTCCTTTCTCAAATATTCCATGACCAAATCACCAACCTAAAAATCCACTTGTCACTTTTTCATTTCTTCCTTTTGTTTATATTTACCACTGCTCTCCTGTAACCTTTTCCTGACACTTTCCTGCAGCTTCTACATGATTACAACAAAATCTTCACCATCAACTCTCCTTAATTCTTGTTTTCCCAAATTTCTTAGCTCATATACTCCTCTTGGATGCATTCCATACACAATCTAAAATGGACTCATTCATGTGCTTCTATTTGGTGAGTCATAATCTACAAATTCATCTTGAGAAAGCATCTAGTACCATTACTTAGGATTTTCATGCATAAGACTCCTCAAAATATTTCCCAAACTCCTATTCACTACTTCTATTTTCACATCAGTATGTGGATGATAGGATGAGATAAAACTAATATTAGTACCCAGTTTCTTCCATAGGGTTCTCCAAAAATTACCTACAAATTTTGTATCACTATTTGAAACAATGCTTATGAGTAAACCACGCAATCTCACTATTTCTAAAAAAAAATAGAATGGTAATATTAATTGCATCACTAGTCTTCCTACAAGCAATAAAATGAGCCATTTTTTAAAATATGTCTACTACAACATAGATAGATTCATTTCTCCTTTGTTTCTTTGGTAATCCTGGTACAAAATCCATGTTGATCGAATCCCATGTTCTATTTGGAATAGGAAGTGGCTGATATAGTCCTTTTTTCTAACTCCTTCCCTTAGGTTGCTGACAAATCCTACACTTTTCCAAAAATTTATTCACTTGATTCTACATACTTGGCCAATAATAGAAAACATTTACCTACAAAAAAGTCTTGTCTTGAACAAAATGTCATGACAATCCTCCACTGTGATTTTCTCTAATCAGATTTTCTCTTGTTGTAGTTCCAGATCTGTTTTGGGGCCCTAAACATTGTTTTTTTTGGCTCACCACAGTCAAACTGTAGATGGCATTAGAGTTTGACAACATAATGTGTAGTTCTATGAAAGACCTTTCCAATGGGCTATCACACGCCTAAAAAGGAGGTCGTATGCAAAAGTTATGACCCTTGGAAGTTGAGGTACCAAATTACACCAACTTACCCATAGGGCCCACATAACTTTTGCCGTTTCACCTTCTAGGGTTAGGTTTTTGGATGTCTAGGATTTTGGAATTCATGAGTAATATCAAAAATGCCTCTGGATCCTCATTGTAATCCACTCTTCTTAGACGAATGTGCATAACAACCACATCTCTTATCAGATATAGCTACCACCATTCGAGCAAGTGTTTCAGTTATGTAGTTTTACAATTTCATCCTATTTCATTATTTAATAGAATATATTGTTCACTGGATATTTGTGTTATTCTTCATAGCTCTATGTTTATTGTATTCAGTCTATTAATCAGTTCATTCCTCTCCTAAATCTAGATCAGTGGTATCAGAGCAGTCTTCTCTTGATTTATTTTTCTTCATGCATGTCCCCAACAAGATTTGGGTACAAGAAGTTGGGACTCGAACCAATCAATCCATTACAAGATCATCCATGCCAAGATCAAAAACAACCCATGGGGGATGAAAACAAAGATGATGGAGAAAGAGATCCTATTAAAATGTTGCTAGAGGAATCCCTCCCTCGACAAAGGAATGAAATGTCGGACAACTTCATGCAAATCCTTTGACGGTTGCACACAGGAGAAGCATCTTCATCAAACGACCATGCAACCCCCTTCAAGGTACAGGTAAATTTTGATATTCCATTATTTAAAGGAATGATAGATGCAAATGTTGTACATAAATGGTTGAATCTTATCGAAGGATATTTTTCAGTCCACAATTTTTCTGATAGGGAAAATATCACTTTTTCACTCCTCAAGGTCGTTCCCCATGTTAAATACTAGCGGGATACTTACTCTGAGCAAAGGGACATGGAGAAATATGTAAGGTTTGTGGTGTCCCCTACATGGGATTCCTTCTAAGATTCCATTAAAGAAAAGTACTACCCTGTTGGAATCTATGAGGACCAGTACACCAGATGGGCCACCCTATGTCAAGAAAGGGACCATACGATACCAGATTTCACCAATAGTTTCCATACCCTACACACCAAATTGGGTATCAAATACTCTGAGTGTCATCTGGTGCTCAAATACCATGGTTGTTTTCATAGATACATACAAACAAATATGGAGTTCCTAAACATCGCCTCATTGGGCACGACTTATAGATACATTGTCAAGATCGAGCATAAATTTAAGTAGAAATGATGAAAGTTTGGATCTACAAACCCCTCACAGCCGAAGAAGGGAAAATGAAACCCCAACCCACACAGCAAGGGACCAAGTCGATATGGTCACCCTCAGGACAATCCGTCCAAGCCACAACACAAGAAGGGAAATGAGAAGACGAAGAAGGACACGGGAAAATGGTGTGAGTACCATAAAAGTACTTGGCACAACACCGAAGAATGTCGCTCCAAGAAGTCCCTCGTGGCTGAGCTGAAGGCTTCCAAGTCAGAGGCCGATTCTGATTCCAAGTCAAATCCTGAAGGAGGGTGAACCCAGTGCCACTATCTCTACCACCAAAGTTTGGCCAAGCAAACCAGAAGAACCAGAGGAAGGGGAACACCTCTTTCACTCGTAGATGTGGGTCAAGGGGGCTCCGATTCATTTCATTTTCGACAATGATAGTAAGAAGAACTTGATTTCAGCAGAGGTCTTCAAGTGGCTGGACCTGCCAATGACACCACACCCATAGTCCTACACCATCAGCTGGCTTCGTCAAGGAAGAGATATTTGGGTTAGCCAACAGTCTCGTATACCCTATGACATCAATCCTTTCAAAGATGAGGTATTGTGTGATATTTCTCCCCTTGAATTTTGTGATGTTCTTTTAGGACAACCATATTTGTGGAAGTGCCATGTTGTGTATGAGTCTATACCCTGCTGTGTTATTATTACTTTGGGTAGATAATTGTACAGGATCCTAGAGGTAGCGCCCCCTACTGCTATTTCTTTAATCTATGCTAAGCAATGCAGTAAGGTCATTTCACGGACTGGGAAGTTCTTCTTCTTTGTGATCCATTCTCACATTAAGAAGAAGGTTTCTGCCACATCTGTGGCATATACACAACGCCTCTCTTGGTAGCAGAAGCAAGAAGACATGATCATGGAAGAATACAGGAAATCTTCGCCTCATCTACAGGTGTACCAACACACTGCCAAGTCAATAATCCAATTGATCTAACTCCCAATGCACCTTTGCCTAATGGACCATTCTATCGGTGCTCGATGATGGAGAATGACGAAATTAGGCATTAGATCCAAGAAATTATTCAAAACGGGCACATCATACCCAACTCCTCCCCTTGCAGAATCCCGATTGTAGTGGTGTAGAAGAAGGATAGGTCTTGGTGACTCTGCATTGATTACAAAGCCTTAAACAAAATCACAGTCAGGAACCACTACCCCATTCCCAGGATTGATGACCTTCTTAACCAACTCAAGGGAGAAAATTTCTTCAGCAGGATTGACCTAAAGCCTGGCTATCACCAAGTTCCCATCGAACTAACTGATGTATGGAAGACAACCTTCAAGTCTAAAGAAGGTCTCTACGAATGGCTAGTCATTCCCTTTGGCTTAAAAAAGGCAGCAACCACTTTCATGAGGTTGATGGATGATGTATTGAGACCCTTCACCAACTCCTTTGTGGTATTATATTTGGATGACATCCTCATCTTCAACAGAATGTGGGAGGAGGACATGTAGCATATTCAATAGGTTTTGAGCACTCTGCGGTAGCATAAGATTTATGCCAACTTGGAAAACTACTCTTTTGGCATGAATAGGGTCCAATACTTTGGATACATTTTTTATGAGCATGGGGTACATGTTGATCCAGCTAAGATCCAAGTCATCTGTGACTGGCCAAGCCTGACCACACTGATCAAGCTTCAAAGCTTCTTGGAACTAGCCAACTTCTACCAAAATTTCGTGTTGGGATTCTCCCATATTGCATGGGCCCTCAACTAGGTGACCAAGGGTGGTGGTAGGGCCAAGTTCGTGTGGGGGAAGGAGAAACAACGAGAATTTGATGATTTGAAGCATCGCTTGTGCTCATCTCCAGTACTCTCCTTGACTGATCTGCAACAACCATTCAAGATTGAGATTGATTCATTTGACTATGTTGTGGGCATAGTTCTCACTCAGCATGGGCATCCAGTGGCATACCATATGGATACACTCTCCGAAATTGTCCGAAAATATCCCACCTATGACAAGGAAATGTATTCCATTGTACAAGCCTATCGTCAATGGAAACATTACATTCTGGGGAAAGAGGCGATCATACACATTGATCACAAGCATCTACATTTCATATAGACATAGGGGAAATTATATAATGACCACCATCAAAAGTGGTCCACCTACCTGCAACAGTTCCATATCAACATCAAGTATAAGACATGTATCTCCAATCATGTCGCTGACTTTCTCAGTCGGCCTCCCATGGCTGCAATCACCATTGTGCTCCATTCTTGTAGACATGAATCATCTGAGTGGCCCCAAATTTATCAGCAATATCCAGATGTTACCACCACATAACAACTCTTGGGTTACAGGCACAACTGTCCCTGATTTTCAAATTCAGGATGGACACTTATGCCACCTGGGCCATCTCTATTTTCCTACAAGCGAGCATGAAAATATTATTTGGGAAGCCCACTACAGTCAGGTGGCAGGACATTTTGGTGTAGATAAAGCTGTGGTCATTCTTCAGAAACATTTTTATTGGCCAAAACTTCGACAGGACGTCAACAAGTATATTAGATCGTGCATTGTCTGTGCCATTGCCAAGCCAGCCATCAATAAGCAAGGCTTATACGCCCCTCTTCCTATTCCCGAGAATCCTTGGGAATCCATCTCAATGGATTACATGTATGGCTTGCCATCCTCCAAGCAAGGAAATGACTGTGTGTTTGTGGTCATTGATTGGTTTTCTAAGATGGCCATGCTCACAACTTGTAAGAAGAATGTCACAGTGAAAGATACCGCCAAGATCTTCTTCAAACAAGTGTGGGTCCACTTTGGGATACCATAGACCATCATCTCCGACCGAGACAACGGGTTCCTCAGCACCTTTTGGTCGAGTCTTTGGTCTCTGTTGGACACCAAGCTCACAAAATTAACTACTTTCCATTCCCAAACCGATGGGCAAACAAAGGTCGTCAATTAGATGATTGTGCACATCCTACACATGTATAATTCTAAGCATCCCCGTACATGGGACGAGAGTCTCCCATATGTCCAGCACAATTAGAACATGGCTCTCCATAGTTCCACAGGCCATAGCCCATTTCAGGTGGGGTTTGGATTCCAACCCTTATGACCTATTGATGTTGCACTTCCTCTTGCCACTGCACAAACATATTCTTCCCCTAATCATTCTACGATCATCAAAGCCACTAGATTCATTGAGAGGAATCAACACATCCACCAATAGGTCCAGGAGATTTTGCATAAATCCAATGCTAAGTACAAGCAGCGCCATGATCAACACAGGGTACCACACCAGTTTCAGGTTGGTGACAAAGTTTGGTTACATTTGCAGACGGAGCGTCTCACAGGGCCCCATCGAAATATTTTCCCACTATGTTATGGGCCTTACACTATCACGAAGGTTGTGGGTAGAAATTATTTTGAGCTAAACACTCCACTGTTCCTTGGTCTGCATTCAATATTCAATGTGGACCTCCTTCGACCATATTTTCCACCATTATTAGACACCTCCGAGATTGGAGAACAACTGAAACTAATAGAGCTCAACCCTGACTGCATGAAACAAGCATCCACTAACCAAATAGTGGACACACATGTCAAGGGCACTTGCCAACAGTGGATCCATATTTATTGGGTTGTCAAGGAAGGGAAACTCCTACACCAAGGCAAGTGGATCACCCGAGAACAAATCCAGCAGAAGTTTCCTCACCTGATGGGAGAACTCAACACAATGGAGACCATTTCTTCCTAAGGGGGGACGATTGATCCAGGTGGATATTGGTAGCCACCCACCTATTCCAAATGGATCCTTGTGTCCATTTTTGTTCATCATGTTCTGCTGTACTACTTTGTAATTGTGGGTTCTACACTTCTAGGGTTGTCTGAATCCCCACACATCCTCCAAGTGGATACGGGTGGCCTCTCACCTAATCCAACTGGCTTATTTTGTATGTTTTCATGTCAACACATCTTTTTGTACTTCCAGGGCCGTTTTGGGGCCCTAAACATTGTTTTTTTGGATTTCCATAGAAGAAATGTAGACGAAGTCAGTGTTTGATGGTGGAATGTGTATCTCTCTGAAAGACCTTCCCAACGGTCTATCATGCACCTAAAACGAAGGTCGTATGAAAACGTTACGACCGTTGGAAGTTGAGGTACCAAATTACACCAACTTACCCATAGGGCCCACATAGCGTTTGGTGTTTCACCTTCTAAGGTTAGGTTTTTGGATGTCTAGGGTTTTGAAATTCATGCGTAATATCAAAAATTCCTTTGTAGCCTCATTGTAATCCACTCTGCTCATATGGATGCACATAGCATCCACATCTCTTCTCATAGATAGCTACCGCCATTCGAGCAAATGTTTCAATTCTACAGTTTTACAGTTTCAACCTATTTCATTATTTAATAGAAGATATTTTTCACTGGATATTTGTGTTATTCTTCATAGTTTTGTGTTTATTGTATTCAGTTTGTTAATCATTTCGTTCCTCTCCTAAATGCAGATCAATTTGTGAGCCCAAAAGGCATCACCAACCACTCATATGGTCCACTATTAGTCTTAACAATAGTCTTCCATTCATCCCCTTCTCTTATCCTAATCTGATGGTACCCACTTTCTAAATCAATTTTTGAAAAATACTTGCCCCACTTAAGAAATCCATCAAATCATCTATTCTGGGTAATGGAAATATGTACCTTATGGTAATTTTGTTAATTTCCCTGGAATCAATGCACATGCGCCATCCACCATCCTTCTTTCGGTTGAGAATTGTTGGTATAGCACACAGATTCATAATTTCTTTCACCAAACCTTTGTGTAATGACTCTTGTACCTATTTCTTTACCTCTTCATTCTCCTGAGGGGTCATCCTATATGTTTATTTGTTAGGAAGACTTGCTCCATGTATCAAATCAATATGGTGACCAATACTTATCAATAGAGGCAAAGCATTAAGTAATTCATCTACTATGATGTTAGTGAATTAATCAAGAATACCTTTAACTTCAATAGGAAAATAATCTAGATTTGTAGTAGTGAGTATTATCGTTGGCTTACCAACAAGAGAAAAATGTATCTCCTTTTTCTTCTTGACTTCTTGTAGTATCTCCTTCCTACTCATCAAAACATCACTAGGTCTAGGTTCTTCTTTGATTGGTGTTGTAGGAAAATTCCCCTGCGGATAGGTCAATATCCTCTTGGATCCTAGACCCCTATTACCAAGACAGAAAGATGTTAACATTAGACACTAACATTCCTTTAAATGTAGTTTAACTAGTCAAAGGGAAAATAGGAAGAAATTATGATGTACCTTATTCTGAAGCTTGTCCTGGCTTAGTCCAGGATGAACTTGATCTTCAAGCCCTTTAATGAGATCTAAAATCCAATAGAAAACAAAGAAAATGCATGCTTCCTATTCTACCAAGATTAGTTTAAACTAAATTTATCAACAAAAGAGAAGCCTATGAAATCATACACAAACATGAAGGAAATAGGCAAAGAATATATTAATGAGAACATTACAAGGCACTTACAATCTGTAGATGCAGTTGCAACAGCCTCTCCAAGTCGTCCTTGTCCAACCCCTTGCTCAAAATATCCACGATCAGAATGAAAATACTTTTTGTTGATATTCTCCCCCTTTTCACCATAAGAATGCCTCCTTTTATAGGCTTTGAGAGGCTCAACCACCTTAGTTATATTTGGAATAGGTTGAGGATATGACTCCATCAGTTGTGGTATCTCCCTTAGATGCAACCTAAAGCTGAGATTCGAGGCAAACCAACTCGAATCATTTCTATATGTCCCTAGAGATAAGGGGGATTTATTCCCATGATTCTCTCAACCAATCAACGCTCCCTAAAAACTGGAAACATAGTGTTGTAGCGCTCCCTGCTAGGTGGAAAAAGTGCGCTATCGCTCCCTACATGTGAGCAGGGGAGCACTGATCTTCCAAAAGTTCCTTAATATGCCCATTTCTCAAGGAAAAATATTTTGCTAAGCTTGCCAAATGATGTGTTTTCCTCTTCTAACATGTCTTACAGGATGTATCAAGTGTCTTTATGGTGTCGTTCACCATGTGACATATGCATATCGAAAATGTGACATTTACAACACTTGCAACAAAAGTGTGACACTTGCGATACTTGCAATAATGATAATGAGACATTATCGAAGTGAGGAATTTGGCATGTAACAATTGGTTCATCCTTCAAGGGAGGAAACACATGATTATGTCCATCTTTCTCTATAGAATAAATGTTCCTCCTTCCATCATGAACGGATTTCCTTTCATACTTCCATGGACTTCCTAACAAAATATTGCAGACATCCATAGGAATTATATCACATAACACCTCATCCTTCTAAGTACCAATTTGAAATTCCACCTTATACTTCTTATTCACCAAGCGTTGATGTCCTTTATGCAACCAAGACACTCTATAGGGAGTGGGATGTGCCATCCTTTTTAATCCTAAATTCTCTACCATTTCTATGAAAACCAAATTATATGTACTTCCACTGTCAATGACAACGTTGCAACACTTCCCCTTTGAATTACATACAGTACTAAACAAAAATTTTATTTGTGTTGGATCACTTGTCTCTTAAACATTAAAGACTCCCCTACCTTAGTAGTTTCTTCCTTTTCCACCGCATTAATTGTTTCTTCCCTGGCCTTTGCAACATTTTCACTTCTATGATTTGTTGATTTATTTTCAGGATATTCCCAAGACATTTGTCATGTCTTTCCACAAGTGTAGCATCTAATTTCTTTGCCTCCTCTACCTCTTCCTCTAGAGCCAAATATCTTGCATCTGAATTCTCCTCCTCTTGATGGCTAATCTTGAGCTTGAGCTTCTCCCTCCATATTTTGGAGTTTGAAATCATTCTTTGTGATTGGATTCTCCTTTGCCTCTTGTTGGACCTCTTCCTTTGGTTTTNCATACTTCCATGGACTTCCTAACAAAATATTGCAGACATCCATAGGAATTATATCACATAACACCTCATCCTTCTAAGTACCAATTTGAAATTCCACCTTATACTTCTTATTCACCAAGCGTTGATGTCCTTTATGCAACCAAGACACTCTATAGGGAGTGGGATGTGCCATCCTTTTTAATCCTAAATTCTCTACCATTTCTATGAAAACCAAATTATATGTACTTCCACTGTCAATGACAACGTTGCAACACTTCCCCTTTGAATTACATACAGTACTAAACAAAAATTTTATTTGTGTTGGATCACTTGTCTCTTAAACATTAAAGACTCCCCTACCTTAGTAGTTTCTTCCTTTTCCACCGCATTAATTGTTTCTTCCCTGGCCTTTGCAACATTTTCACTTCTATGATTTGTTGATTTATTTTCAGGATATTCCCAAGACATTTGTCATGTCTTTCCACAAGTGTAGCATCTAATTTCTTTGCCTCCTCTACCTCTTCCTCTAGAGCCAAATATCTTGCATCTGAATTCTCCTCCTCTTGATGGCTAATCTTGAGCTTGAGCTTCTCCCTCCATATTTTGGAGTTTGAAATCATTCTTTGTGATTGGATTCTCCTTTGCCTCTTGTTGGACCTCTTCCTTTGGTTTTCTGTCTCTGTTTTCTAGCTATATTCTCCTCAGCTTTCGAAGCTTCCTGGTAAGAATCTTCTATATTTATGAGGGTCAGGAGACTGATTTTATCCTGGATATCATACCTTAAACCATTGATGTACCTTGAAACTTTCTCAGCATAATTCTCCACATGCCCTGCCCTGCCCTGATGTTTAACCTGTAGAATTATTTTTTATACTTTTTTGCTGACATAGTTTTTTACCTCAGGTTATGCAATTTTCTGAACAGATCAATTGATAATCTTTGGGCATAAACTTGGATTTAAATTTAGCAACCATTTTTTCCCAATTCCTAATCTTTGTCTTGCCTTTCTTCTTTTTTTCAGCGTGTAGTTCATCCTACCATAAGTGTGCATGTCCCTTCATCCTGGTCACAACATGCTTAACCTTATTTTCATCATCTATGTCCTCATAGTCTAAATATTTGTCCATTTCATTGATCCAATCAAGTAATTCCTCGACATTTAGGTTCCCCTCATACATTGGGACCTCTATTTTTGGCATGGATCTAACCTTTGTAACCAGCCTCAACAATTTTTCTTCAACTATTTCACCTCATGGTGCTTCTCCTTATTCTTCAGATCTAGTTTCTTCATCTTCAATGACATCACCTATGTCAGGTTCGTGTCATTGAGTTAATTCCATGGCTTCCATTCGAGCATGGAATCTCCTCAATTCATTTTGTAGATTTGTTACTATCGCATTTGTAGGCCTACCTCTTCTAGGTTCCATGGATACTGAAGAAAAAGTCCTTTACAACTATTATACCACAAATGATGGCATTACTACTTCAAACCCATAGTACAAAGATAATAAATAGATCTGTGTTGGCGAATTTCTCTCTTCGCAGCCTTAGATCGACTCTTTGTGCTTCTGTGTTTGTGCATATTCAATTAGGCGTTAAGCCCCTTATTGACTATATGACCGAACACCAGGTCCAAAAGATAAGATCCTTTACAAATTTCATAGGATTTATTGATCTTGTTAACCCGCGAGTGATTCCCAGTGAGAAATATCCTTTCAGTAGTTGATTTGTCCTTCAAACAAATGTCTATATCACTTCCACGTGGTCGAAGTGTTAATACAGAGTGAACATAGCTTAAAGGCTCCGACAAGATACTCTAATCTAGCTAATATCCAAGTCATTTGTGATTGTCCAAGCCTGACCACACTGACTGAGCTTCAAAGCTTCTTCAGACTAGCCAAATTCTACCACAATTTCATGTTGGGATTCTCCCATATTTCATGGGCCCTTAACCAGGTGACCAAGGGTGGTGGTAGGGCCAAGTTCATGTGGGGGAAGGAGTAGCAACGACAATTCGATGATCTGAACCATCGCTTGTGCTAAACTCCAGTACTCTCCTTGCTCAATCTGCAACAACCATTCAAGATTGAGACTGATGCATTTGACTATGTTGTGGGCACAGTTCTCACTCAGCATGGAAATCCGGTGGCATACCATAGTGATACACTCTCCGATATTGTCCGAAAATATCCCACCTATGACAAGGAAATGTATTCCATTGTACAAGCATGTCGTCAATGAAAACATTACATTCTGAGGAAAGAGACGATCATACACATTGATCACGAGCATCTGCATTTCATACAGACATAGGGGAAATTACAGAACGACCACCATCAAAAGCGGTCCACCTACCTGCAGCAGTTCCATATCAACATCAAGTATAAGACATGTATCTCCAATCATGTCACTGACTTCCTCAGTTGGCCTCCTATGGCTGCCATCACCGTTGTGCTCCATTTCTGTAGACATGAAGCATCTGAGTGGCCCCAAATTTATCAGCAAGATCCAAACGTCACCACCACATATCAGCTCTTGGGTATAGGCACAACTGTCACTAATTTTAAAATTTAGGATGGGCACTTATGCCACCTGGGCCATCTCTATTTTCCTATAAGCGAGCGTGCAAGGATGATTTGGGAAGCCTACTAAAGTCAGGTGGCAAGACATTTTGGCATAGAGAAAACTGTGGTCATTCTTCAGAAACATTTTTATTGGCCAAAACTTCGACAGGACGTCAACAAGTATATTAGATCTTGCATTGCCTATGCCATTACCAAGCCAGCCATCAAGAAGCAAGGATTATATGCCCCTCTTCCTATTCCCAAGAAGCCTTGGGAATCCATCTCAATGGATTGCATGTCTGGCTTACCATCCTCCAAGCAAGGAAATGACTGCGTGTTTGTGGTCGTTGATTGGTTTTCTAAGATGGCCATGCTCACAGCCTGTAAGAAGAATGTCACAATGATAGATACTACCAAGCTCTTCTTGGAACGAGTGTGAGTCCACTTTGGGGTACCACATACGATCATCTCCAACCGAGACAAAAGGTTCCTCAACACCTTTTGGTCGAGTCTTTGGTCTCTGTTGGACACCAAGCTCATAAAATTAACTACTTTCCACCCCCAAACCGATGGCCAAACAAAGGTTGTCAATCAGATGATTTTTCACATCCTACACATTTACAATTCTAAGCATCCCCGTACATGGGACGACAGTCTCCCATATGTCCAACACAATTAGAACATGGCTCTCCATAGTTCCACCATCCATAGCCCATTTCACGTGGGTCTGGGATTCCAACCCTTGGGACCCATTGATTTTTCACTTCCTCTTTCCACTTCACAAACATACTCTTCCCCTAATCAGTCTACGATCATCAAATCCACCAGATTCATTGGGAGGATTCAACACATCTGCCAATAGGTCCAAGATATTTTGCATAAATCTAATGCTAATTACAAGTAGTGCCATGATCAACATAGGGTACCACACCAGTTTCAGGCTGGTGACAAAGTTTGGTTACATTTGCAGAAGGAGTGTCTCATCGGGCCCCATCAGAAGCTTTTCCCACTATGTTATGGGCCTTACACTATCACCAAGGTTGTGGGTAGAAATTATTTTGAGCTAAACACTCCACCCTTCCTTGGTTTGCATCCAGTATTCAATGTGGACATCCTTCGACCATATTTTCCACCATTATTGGACACCTCCGAGATCGCAGAACAACTAAAACCAATAGAGCTCAATCTTGACTGCATGAAACAAGCATCCACTGACCAGATAGTGGACACACATGTCAAGGGAACTCGCCAGCAGTGGATCCAGCTTTATCAGGTTATCAAAGTAGGGAAACTCCTACACCAAGGCAAGTTTCCTCACCTGGTGGGAGAAATCAATGCAATGGAGACCATTGCTTCCTAAGGAGGGGGGATTGATCCAGGTGGATATTGGTGGCCACCCACCTATTCCAAATGGATCCTCGTGTCCATTTTTTTTCATCACGTTCTTCTGTACTACTTTGTAATTGTGGGTTCTACACTTATGGGGCTGTCTAAAGCCCCACACATCCTCTAGGTGGATACAGGTGGCCTCTCGCCTAATCCAACTGGCTTATTTTGTATTTTTTCATGTCAACACATCTTGTTGTACTTCCAGGGCCGTTTTGGGGCCCTAAACATTGTTTTTTTGGATTTCCATAGACAACTTGTAGACAAAGTTAGAGTTTGATGGTGGAATGTGTAGCTCTCTGAAAGACCTTTCCAACGGGCTATCACGCGCCTAAAAATAAGGTCGTATGCAAAATTTACGACCCTTGGAAGTTGAGGTACCAAATTACACCAACTTACCCATAGGGCCCACATAATGTTTGGTCTTTCACCTTCTAGGGTTAGGTTTTTGGATGTCTAGGGTTTTGACATTCATGCGTAATATCAAAAATGCCTTTGTAGCTTCATTGTAATCCACTCTGCTCAGATGGATCCACGTAGCATCCACATCTCTTCTTAGAGATAGCTACCGCCATTCAAGCAAGTGTTTCAGTTCTGCAATTTTACAGTCTCAACCTATTTCATTATTTAATAGAAGATATTTTTCACTGGATATTTGTGTTATTCTTCATAGCTTTGTGTTTATTGTATTCAGTTTGTTAATCATTTCGTTCCTCTCCTAAATACAGATCAATTTGTGAGCCCAAAAGGGATCACCAACCACTCATATGGTCCACTATTAGTCTTAACAACAGTCTTCCATTCATCCCCTTCTCTTATCCTAATATGATGGTACCCACTTTTTAAATCAATTTTTGAAAAATACTTGCCCCACTTAAGCAATCCATCAAATCATCTATTCTAGGTAATGGAAATATGTACCTTATGGTAATTTTTTTAATTTGCCTGGAATCAGTGCACATGTGCCACCCACAATCCTTATTTCGGTTGAGAATTGTTGGTATAGCACACAAATTCACAATTTCTTTCACCATACCTTTGTCTAATGACTCTTGTACCTATTTCTTTGTCTCTTCATTCTCTTGAGGGGTCATCCTGTATGTTTCTTTTTTATGAAGACTTGCTCCATGTATCAAATCAATATGGTGACTAATACTTATCAACAGAGGGAAAGTGTAATGATCCCAAGCCATTATGCAAGGATCATCACATTTTTGGTGTCTTTTTAAAACTTTTTCTGAGTGAGGTATTTCATCAAACACTTTGTTGATCTACTTTTTAGATGTGTTTATATGTGTGTATGAAGCAAATAACAGAAAGAGATAACCATGGAACATACCTCAACCATATGCAATAAGATAGACAAGCCAAAACATCTCAATTCTTCTTTATTCATAAAATAGAGAAACCTGCTACAAT